>CAUYSK010122645.1:0-17033 GCA_963575035.1 Avahi laniger | reverse complement strand
CACAGCTTTTGGGTGACCAGGCGCATGGCCAATGAGTGTAATATTTTGAAAGGAATCTTTTTATCTGAGCATTCGGCCTCAACAGTGGGCTTAAAACATTCAGTAAGCCATGGCCTAGACAGATGTGCTGTCATCCAGGCTGATTTTAATACTGTTGCATCTTAAGAAATAGGGAGGTCTGAGGACAGGGAGAGAGACAGGGGAATGGTCAATCAGTGGAATAGTCAGAACACACACACCATTTATCGATTAAGTTTGCCATTTTATATTGGCATGATTTGTGGTGCCCCCCAAAAATTAAATAGTAACATCAAAGATCACTGATCACAGATCACCATAACAGATATAATAATAACGAAAAAGTGGGGAATATTGTGAGAATTACCAAAACGTGACACAGAGACACCAAGTGTGCACATGCTGTTGAAAAAATAGGACTGACAGACTTGCTCAGTGCAGCATTGCCACAAACCTTCAAGTTGTAAAAAAAAAAAACTGCAGTATTAGTGAAGAGCAATAAAGCAAAACACAATACAACAAGGTTTACCTTTCCAAGGCATCTGTAGAAAATCATCCAAGCCAAAAAGCGCTTCTTGGGTAAAGTAAAAACACTGTTTCTATAGATTTTTATTGACAGTCCAGGGGCTAAAGTGATGAAAAAACTTCAAAATCCTTTCAAAATGGATTTCATAAAGGTTGACAATAATTTGAAGATAATTTACAGCATATATTAAGGTGTTTTATGTAGACAAGAAGATATAACATAGAAATTTTAACATTGTGGTATGAGATTATTTCATGTCTTATTTTCTAGTTTCACTTAGCCTCATGAAGGAACAAAAAGCAGATGTTCACAGTAGTTATGCATCACATTAGCATTTTTGTTTATTTATTTGAAATTATAGCAAAGGATTTATTCTTTATTTATCTTTATTTTCATTTCAGGGTATTATGAGGGTACAAACATTTTGGTTACATTTTACGCCTTTGCTTTACCCAAACGAGGGTTAGAGGCATGTCCTGCCCTTCCCCTCTACAGTGCTCACCACGTCCATTAGTTGTGAGTTTACCCCCCTCTCCCAATCCCTCTAATCCCTGAAGAATACTACCACCATGTGAGCACCATAGTGTTGATCAGTTACTGTCAATGTGATGGCAAGTACATGTGGAGCCTATTCTTCTGATCTCGTGATATCTCACTTTGGATAATGGGCTCAAGCTCAATCCAGGAAAATGTAAGAGGTTCTAGATCGTTGTCGTTTCTTATAATTGAGTAATATTCCACTGCATAAATATACCAAATTTTAATAATCCACTCATGAATTGAAGGGCACTTGGATTGTTTCCACATCCTTGCAATAGTGAATTGTGCTGTCATAAATATTCGGGTGCAGATGTCTTTATCATAGAATGTTTTGTGCTCTTTTGGGTAGATGTCTAATAGTGCTATTGCTGGATTGAATGGTATTTCTATTTTTAGGTCTTTGAGGTATCTCCAAATTCTTTTCCACAGAGGTTGCACTAATTTTCAGTCCCATCAGCAGTGTAAGAGTGTTCCTGTCTCTCCACATCCTCGCCAGCGTTTGTTGTTTTGAGATGTTTTGATAGAGGCCAATCTCACTGGGGTTAGGTGATATCTCATTGTGGTTTTGATTTGCATTTCTCTAATGATTAGAGATGTTGAGCATTTTTTTTATATGTTTTCTGGCCATTATTCTGTCTTCTTTTGAAAAGTTTCTGTTCATTTCCTTTGCCCATTTGTTGATGGGGTTGTTTGCTTTTTTCTTGTTGATTTTTTTGAGTTCTAGATAGATTCTGATTATCAGCCCTTTATCATATGTGTAGAGAGCAAATATTTTTTTCCCATTCTGTGGACTGTCTATTCACTGTAATGATAGTTTTCTTGGCAGTGTAGATGCTTTTTAATTTGGTTAGATTCCACTTATTTATTTTTGTTGCTGCAGTGATTGCTTCGGGGTTCTTCTTCAAGAATTCCTTGCCTAGGCCAACGTCTGAAAGGATCTTCCCAACATCTTCATTTAGAATTCTTAAGGTTTCATGCCTTAGGTTTAAGTCTGTTATCCATCTTGAATTAATTTTTGTGAGAGGTGAGAGATGGGGGCCCAGTTTCAATCTTCTGCATGTAGCTATCCAGTTTTCCCAGCACCATTTATTGAAAAGAAATTCTTTTCTCCAATGTATGTTTTTGTTAGCTTTTTCAAAGATTAGATTACTATATGCAGATGGTTTCATCTCTGGATTCTCAGTCCTGTTCCACGGGTCAATGTCTCTGTTCTTGTGCCAGTACCAAGCTGTTTTAGTTACTATAGCCTGGTAGTACAGCTTAAAGTCTGATAGACCGATACCTCCCAGTTTGTTCTTTTCACTTAAGATTGCTTTGGCTATACGAGGTCTTTCAAGTTTCCACGTGTCTCATTCTTGTTTGGATTTGCATCTCCATAATAATCAGAGATGTTGAGCATTTTTTTCCTATATATGTTGTTATTTGTGTGTCTTCTTTTAAGAAATGACTATTGAAGTCTTTAGCTCATTTTTTAATTGAGTTATTTGTTTTCTTGCTGTCGAGTTCTCGGAGTTTCTTATATATTTTGGATATTAACTGCTTGTTAGATATATGATTGGCAAGTATTTTCTCCCAGTCGTTAGGCTGTCTCTTCACTCTGTTGATTGTTTCCTTTACTATGTAGAGCTCTTTAGCTTGACACAATCCAGTTTGTCTATTTTAACTTCTCTTGCCTGTCCTTTTAGGGTCATATCAAAACATCATTGCCCAGATCAATGTCAAGAAGCTTTGTTCCTATATTTTTTTCTGGTACTTTCACTGTTTTAGATCTTACATTTAAATATTTCATCCATTTTGAATTGATTTTTGTATGTGGTATTAGATAATCATCTAATTTCATTCTTGTGCATGTGTATATCCAGATTTCTCAACACCATTAATTCTTTCCCCATTGCATGTTCTTGGTACCTTTGTCAAAGATCAATTGACTGTGAATGTGTGGATTTATTTGAGTTCTATATTCTGCTCTATTAGTCTATATATTTGTTTTTATTCCAATATCATACTATTCTGATTATATGATTTTTATCCTTCATTCTGTTAATATGGTATATTTCTATTATTTTATAGGTTTGGTTTTAAGGGTACCAAATCATAGGCTTTTTTGATATTATTTCTGATTTAATAGCTAGCTGATGTAACATGAGGTTTTTATTGATAGGCTTAACCAATTATTCTTTGTCTTTAAATTCAAACACGATGGAAGCAGCTAAAATAAATATTTATAAAAACTAAAATTGAATGTAAAATTAAATAAGATATGAAGAAATCATATTGCTAGCATAGTTAAAAAATTCTGCTAAGGATAGATAAATAATCAATTCAGTCAGTCAACACAAATGAGTACCATACACCAGGGAATGTTTTAGGCACTAGAGGTACAAAAATGAGTAAACAGAAAGAAAAAAAAAACACACACTGCCTATAAGAGCTCTTATTCAGTGAGAAAATAAGACAAGAACCAAAGTAAAAATTAAAATAATGATATGGTAAATGGTGATCTGTGCTGAAGAGAAAATTGAAGGAGATTATGGAAAGATCACATAGTAGGAAGTATAGGGATTTGCAAAATTAGAGCAGATAGGAAAGATTTCATTGAGAAAGTGACAATTTATTAAATATCTGAAGGTGGAGAGAAAGTAAACCATGCAGGTATATGATGGAGGAATATTTTAGAAGGAGAAACAGGAATGCCAATGGTCTGAGGTAGAAGTATGCCTAGCACATTTATATAAGAGTTAGGTGGTCAATATAAGAAAAAAAAAAGTTAGTAGGAAAAGAAGTCAGAAAGATAAAGGGAGCTTGAAATGTGTAGAGCCTTTTAGACTATTGTAAGAAATTTGGTTTTTACTCTGAGTGTGATAGGAATCCACTAGATGTTTGATTAGAGGAATGATATGATCTGACTTCTCTTTTAACTGGCTTACTCTGGTGACTGTGCTGGGAAAAGACAGAAGGTGTATAAGGGTGGAAGCCAAGACGATGGCTGGAAGACAAGTGAAAATAAATCAAGAAAAAGACAGTAGCTGGAAGACTAGTGAAAATAAATCAGGAAAAAAAAAGATGATGGTGATTTAGCTCAGGATGAGAAGTGGTCAGTATTGCTGAAAGCCCTGGTCTAAGGTATAAGATAAATAGAGGAGTCAAGTATGATGCAGAGTTTTGGGGTTTGAATAGCTTGAAAATAAAATAGTCTTTTGCAAAGATGGAGAAGAAACAGATCTATAGGGGAGAGTGGATTAGGAGCTCTGTTTTCAGTATGTTGGTTTGATATTCTTATTAGACATTTGTATGGAGACACCAAATAAGAAGTTTCTTATAGGAGTTAAATGAGAGAGCTTTGGGCTCAGGTTACCAATCTAAGAGTTGTTAAAATATCTAAAACCATTAAGCCTTCTCTAAGGATTTGATAGAAATTAAAAGATAAATGAAGAAGAAATCCGAAGAGATAAAATTAGGATGACTTTTAGGGTTTGGGGAGTTTAGGGGTTAACCGAAAATGAGAAGGAACTTTAAGAAATACAGAAGAAAAACCATGCGATGGTGAATTATAGGAAACTGGATGAAAACAGGAGTAGGGAATGAGTGATGAACTCTAATAGTACAATGAGTATTGAGAACTGATTCTAATCTAATCTTTAGTTATTAATAGAATTGTCAAACTCAATGGAATCTGATGTTATTCAACACAGTATAATAATTTAACAAATTAGAAAGTGAAGACAATAATTAATTATATTTTTCAATGCTGATCAGATAGTAACAGAAAGTTGAGATCATGTCCAAGAATACCAAATAAATGATTCTTAGCCTATCAATAGGGAAATGAAATTTTCTAGCATTAAAAAACACCTCAGAGAAGGAAGACTATTACTAGTCCTTTTAAAATAGCTCTGAGACAGAACATCCACTAAGTTTGTGTTGTTTTTACTTCATCTTATACTCATTACTTCCTCTGCTTTTCAGGTTACTATTTTTCCCCACTTTGGGCACTTTCCCTGCTTGACTCTTAACATTTGTTGTCACACTCAAAAGTGTAGAGCTTGGTGGCATACTGAAAATTTTCTTTTTGCCGTCTGAATTAAATCTAAAGTTCACCAACCTCTTTTCAATTATTAGACCTCCTTTATTTTTCTTTGTTTCAGTTTTACTGAGCCCTTCATTTTGACAAGTATGACTGTTGTTCTTATGACATATTTAGAAACTTTAAACAATTGACATGCAAGTCATAAACCTGCTGGGCACTTTCTTTAATTCCTAACTTTTAACATACTTTTGTTTAAAAAGGGATAATTTTTGGCCACCTTTAGATTCCCTCATTGTCTGGCCTCATCATGTGACTAGTTCTGGCCAATCAGCTGTTAGAGAATGTGTAACACTTCCAGGTCAGAGCATTTAATTGCCAATAAAAAGATCCTCCAGTGTTTTCTTCACTCTCGCATATCAATGGCAACTTTGACATGGTTGTTGTTCCATGCATCAGTGTTCCTGAGAAACTAGGATGGGCAGAGTATTCTCTCCCCACCCCCCTGACCTATGATAGACACACAGTGAAAAATAAATTATACATCTGTTATTTTGACCCCCTTAGTTTGAGGTAGGTTTTCATTTGTTTTTGTTTTTGTTTTAGCACAGCATAACCTAGCCAATTCTACCTGAAACAGACTTGCAGAAAGTATGCCTCTGAAATTCTTGAAAGGATCGAGGAATCGATGTCCAATTGACTGGGCATAGTAGAGATTTTTTTTGTTTTGTTTTTTCACTTAGAGTATGTATTTGTCAAGTGTATTTTCATGTTGCTAACTTTCGTTGTTAAATATTAGTTTATTTGTAAAAATATTTATGAAATGCTTAAAATCTAAACCATCATTGATAATCTTCACATATAATTAACATTTCAGTAATTATTTGAATCTTTTTAATCTTATTTCAAAATCGTTAAGATATTGCTAATTAGAGTTTTAATAAAATACTTACAATTGCTTATCTTTTTGAGCATTAATTACCTTCCAAGCACTGTTCGAAGAGCTTAATATGCATTAATCATTAAATGTTCACAGCAACCCTTGAGATAGTTATTATCTCTATTTAATGACTAAGAAAACAGAGTCAAAGAAAGAATAAATAACTTACCCATGTTCACTCAATTGTTAGTTTGTAGAAGACATTTTGTGGGAGTAGTTTGTAAGAAAACCCAGAAAGTCTAATAGGATTTGCACTTAATGAACAGACTACTTTCCTATGTAGGGAATATTCTTTATTCACATTGTTTTAGATGTTTCATAATGCACTTGATATTTCCCTGGTGTTGAATATTAATACTCTTTCCAACACTTTACATAAAAAATTTTGAGGCAAATGTTATCTGGCAAACTTTGCTCCTTGTGTTTTAGATTAGTTTTATGACTTAGATTCCTAGAAGTGTATATCCTGTTTTAAAGAATGTAAATAATTTTTGGCATTTTGAATAAAAACCTCATATTGACATTTTTCTAAATTATTGCCATAGCTTAAACAGTAGCTCAAACAATTGCTAGCAGTATATGAAAGAGTGACCACTGAAAGGACTTAGGTATAAACCCAGCCCAGAATCATGGGAGTATACAGAGTAGGATGAATGAAGTGTCTCCCACCTTTGAGAACAGAAGTATTTGAAGGACAATATTGGGTTATAGAATTCCTTTATTCTGCCTATCTCATGACATGCCCCAAATCTCCTTTCCATACATCTATCCATAAAATATTCATATTCTGGATTCACATTGTTTTGATCACATGTAAAATAACAAAGTGTCCAATATTAGGAAGTAAGCAGAAAAACTGAAAAATGCAGTGCAACACTGTATCAGAACTAAAGGGAATGTCACGCTGTGAAACTTGAAATTAAGAGGAAAAAATAAACTCATAATATGGTAGATCAGTGCAAGAGCATGAAGAAAATGTTTACCAGATTGAAATAACAAAGGAGAACAAATGAACCTAATCCAGGAATGAATAACAGAATTATTATGCTTCTTTTGTCAAATATTAATTTTTCATAGGCTTTAAGAGGATTTGACTTATTTCTTGTGATTATAGAATATATAAAATCCATTGTCAGTGACGCTCATTATTATGTATAGTGAACTCAATGTGTTGGCAATGAAGTGAAACGTTTAAATGTAAGGATGTAAGGAGCAATGCTGAGAGAATCCTCTGAACCCTTTTCATTTGAATTGTAAGTAGATTTTGAGAAGTAATTGGTTTACTAGAAGAAAGAATATTCTTCACTTTTTTTCCCCTTTATTGCCTTCTGTTTGAGTATTAGCTTTGAGTTTTAACAGGCCTAGAAGAGTCCTTACCTTCAAAGTTACAGCATTGTTTAGCTGATGCACTTCTTATGACCTTGTTTAGGTTCTCTGGTTTATTTGGAAACCACAGAGAAAGAGAAAAAATACTTGCAACATATTAGAACTGTTTTGTAGCCTTTATTTCTAAGAAGAGAATGTGTCTCAGTCAGTATCTACAGTGAAACCTTGGCTGTTTAACTGTGACAAGTCACTTAAATTTTCTGAGTCTTGGTGATTTATTTTATGACCTTAGTACTAGTAACTGTTCTGCCTACTCAAAGAGTTATCGTGAGGATATGAGCCTTGAATGAGCAAGTGTATGTGGAAATGTGTAAATCATAAAAATTACGTAAGGTACAAGAAATATAAAGTACTACAAGAAATTCAATATTTAACAGATGTTTATTAAATATTTTCTCTTACTATAAATGCTATATAATTAGATTTTTTTTTTTTTTTTTAAGACAGAGTCTCACTGTCTTGCCTGGGCTAGAGTGCCGTGGCGTCAGCCTATCTCACAGCAACCTCAAACTCCTGGGCTCAAGCAATCCTCCTGCCTCAGCCTCCCAGGTAGCTGGGACAATAGACACGCGCCACCATGCCCAGCTAATTTTTTCTATTTTTAGTTGTTTGGCCAATTTCTTTCTATTTTTAGTAGAGACGGGGTCTCGCTCTTGCTCAGGTGGGTCTCGAACTCCTGAACTCAAACGATCCTCCCGTCTTGGCCTCCCAAAGTGCTAGGATTACAGGTGTGAGCCACCACGCTCAGCCTATAATTAGATTTTTAAAATCCCATTTGTAGCACAATCTGAATGGTTTTTCACAATTTCCTAGACCACTATGCTTTTGTTTGTCTTTGTGAACTCAATGGTTACCCCACTGGAAGTACCCAGTAAATGGCTGAAGTACTTAAATGACAACCCACTGGTTCAGGATAAAACCAGATTTCTCAGACTGACATTTAAGATACCTCACTATAGGAATCCAACATCGTATTCAATCTTCAGTTACAATAATTCTCTGATGTAGTCATCTAACCCTCTCAACCATTTCTGTTTGTATGATTTTCCTAACTCAGTTTATAACTATGAACGAAAATAAAATTTTATGATAACCCATCTTTAAAAAACCTCTTGACTGTACCTGTTGATGACACCCAACTGAATTATGTGACCAAATGGAAGGCATCACTTCCATTTCTGAATATCTCTAGTATATATTATATCTTTTAGGATTTGATCTTAATTATCTCATTAAATTTTCTCTTAAGATATGTATTTCCTTTTCAACTCAGTTGTAAGTTCTTGTGTCAGAAATTGCTTCTTATGCTGTACATAATTTCCCTTTGCAGCAGCCATAATAATAACATATAAATAATATATAATAAGTAATCAATAATTATTTTTATGTATTAATCAGTTTAAACTGATATTTTCTGAGCTCCATGATATCAAAAATTCTTGTCTCATTTTCACAGCACTTATAAAACTACTTCCATTATAACTCTATATGGTATTTAATATACACTTGTAAACATAATATGATGTAAGAAAATGCCTATTCTTGAATGGAAGGGCCATGCTCAGTTTTTCTCTGATGACATTAATAGTGAAATAACTATAAAGAAGAACATTCTTTGGAACCTACAGATTTGTATGAATGCTAGCCATGCTTAATAAATTGTAGATATTTAAGATGATCGTAAGGTAATTTTACCATCTTTTAATTCAAGAAATGGATCAGAATGGGAATAGAAAAATCAGCAAGATAATTAAAGATTCATCATAGGGTTTACATACTATCTTGTTAAGAGTTTTGGGATATTAATTTTCTGTAGAATTCCCTTGAAATTGAAAAAGACCACCAGTATTCTTGGCAATCAGAGAAGAAATAGTTATATGGTAGTTGGAATAAAAGGAACTATCATATGAATTGATTTCATAAATATATATAATATAAATACATTTATTTTCTTCTAAATGTTATTTTTATAGTATTTCCAAGTATGAAGCATACATCTTTATTTCTATATTGTTATAAAGTCCAATGTGTAGCTACATAATTTTACTGCATTTAAAAATTGCTGGAGCCCAGATTTGAGCCCCCATATCTAGGTCAAATATAATTATCTGACAATACATTGATGGGTGATCCCAAATCTCCAAACTGATCTGGAAGTACAGAGACTTAGGAGCTATGGCCATAATGTATTTTGATTGGCGATCAGGCAACTTGCTATTAGTAATTGGTAAATATTTCTGCCATATGCTGGAAGGTATTGTCATTTTACATATTGACATTTCCCTTGATATTAACATAATATATATTTCAAGAATCAAACAATGTGCTGCTTTACAGCACAGAAAGTAAAATTTGAATTTTGATGTCTACTTAAGAGTGGATGCAGAACATTAGAAATATGATACAGTGTATTGAATCTGATATTTATTCAAGCTCTGTCTTTGGAAAGTCCCCTAATGGTAAGATTTTCAGGTTCTTATTCATGTCTTCAAGGCTTTAAATAAGAAGAATGGAAATTTTTCTTTTTGTAAGTAAATCATAAAGTAGTGTGATTTTTATCTTGAAATGTTGAGTTACACACTACTGCAGTTGATTTAATAGAATAGGAACTTTTGCTTCTCATTAGATTCTATTATGTTCATGTAGAAAAACAGGTTAGAATTGAACTCTGTTGCTGTCTTTCTATTTCACAGATGTCCCTACTTAAAATTTTAGTATAATTTTTCTAATGCTGTTATTTTTATAGTATACAATTTGAAAATAAAAAATAAAGTCAAATTTCACGTATCTGCTAAGCATTATACTACTTCTTTAGGTAAATATGCTTCTCTGGCTATTAAGTATAAAAAAATAAGTTGAAGTTCTCTGTAATGTACTGATTGTCAAACAAATAATGAGATCCAAATTTTACTAGAAGCTAATTCAAAATAACAAGGCACCATTTGAAACACAAACACACCTGGATCCCCAAATTTATCTGTGTGTTTCTCCAAAAATGAACTTTAGAACTTGTTCACAGGAACCCATAAATTGAATGTGTTCTTATAAAAATGCAACATAAAAATTAGGCATCTGTGTATCTGGAATTCAAGCTGCCTTCAAACATTGAAATCAACATTTAAATTGCTTCTAAAAGTGAGTAGAAAATAAGTCCTGGCTGTGAGTCTTATGTGGCCAGGAACTTTCTGCAGGTGGGCTGTTGAATTATCTAGTCACTTGGTGTGAACCTGGACATGTTCAAAATAAATCCCATATAGGTTTCATTAAAATACTATGACCGGCCCTTTGGTTAGGTGATTACTTTGATGTGTTTATTTAACATTTTCTAAAAAGGAAAGCTAAATCATCTTATGCATTATTCATAGGCTGGCTATTGTAACTATATTTATGTTTGTCTTTGACTGTGTCTAAATAATGGCAAACCCCAAACTGGAAAGAACAAAATTGATTTAAATTGGTGAGGAACATTTATTTATTTATAATACTCACTGTATGAGGTTTCAGACTGGACTGAATTTTAAAAGATCTTTATTAAGATCAATGAATAAGGGGTCATAATAGATAATTCAAAAGAGTATTATTTGGCTTTCCAATTAGTATTCTACATTTACAGTTCTGTGTCCCTTAACAATGTGTCACTCCTGAGAAATGTGTCATTAGGTGATTTTGTCATTGTACAAACACTATAGAGTGTACTTACACATACCTAGCTGTTAGCCTACTACGCACCTAGGCTTTGTGGTGTGGCCTATTGCTCCTAGGCTACAAACATGTACAGCATGTTAACTGTACTGAATACATGTTAACATGGGAAATTGTAACACAATGGTATTTGTGTTCTAAACATAGCTAAACATAGAAAAGGTACAGTAAAAATACAATGTTATCATCTTATGAGATCACTGTAGTATATGTGGTCTGTTGGAGACTGAAACATTAGGTGCATGACTATACATAACGAGTCTTTCAGTATAAGGTTTTTTTGTTTTGTTTTTGTTGTTGTAGTTATTTTTTTTATCACTATTCTAAGAATACAGTAAAATTTAAAGAAGCAGAACACTAGGCTAAGGGTTAAAAATGAAGAATAAGCAAATTGCTTTCCTAACTATTCACAAGGTTCATAACATATCAAAATAATGAAGTCCTTTGTTATGAGCTGAATGTTTGTGTCCCCTCCAACTTCGTATGTTAAAATCCTAACTCCTGATGTGATAATATTAGAAAGTGATGCCTTTGGGAGGTAATTAGGTCAAAAAGGTGGAGTCCTCATGAGTGGGATTAGTGTCTTTATAACCAGAGGCAAGGGAGCTTGTGCTCTCTCTGGTTTTTACCATGTGACAATAAAATGAAACCAGGAAGAGGGCCCTCACCAGACACTAGAGCTGTAATCACTTTGATCTTGGGCTTCCCAGCTTCCAGACTGTGGGAAATAAATTGTTGTTTAAGCTACACAGTCTATGGTACCACAGCCTTAACTGACAAAGACACCGCTTCTCTTTGTTGTTTATAAGACTAAGGCTCCCTTCTGTTGCTCTCAAAAAGTGAGAGAAACTATTGCCAAGTCACACTGCATATACTATCATTTGAACATGGAATTATCTCTCATATCTCACTTGGGAGAGCAGGGACTGCGAGTGATGATATTTCAAGCCAATGGTTGAGGCCTGAAGTGACGATTTGGAATTGCCTCCAGAAGCCAGGGAGAAGGTTTACAATGGACATGCATATTAATTGGCAAAGCTATTACCAGAACTACCAAATCAAAACAAAGAGAACCTCATGAAAGACAAATTCTAAAAGATTTGCCCCAAAGCCATGAATGAGTTCAGCATAAAACAGATAAGAGTTCGGAATAAAATAGATAAAGGATAAGTAACTGCCCTCTGTGATGCTAAAGACCATGTGAGTGTCAGGCTGTCCATGGGCCCCTTGCCTTAAAGAGTCTAGAAGTCAAGATTCCGGAATTAAAGAGAGCAGATTCACCAGGAACAGCCCAAAGAATCTAGTGTAGAAAAGCGTATCAGTGATGTTCTCAGTGTTTTTTAATCACAATTATAGTATCAATCATAATGATTAACATTGTGTTATCTTAGAACGATTTCCCTATGTGTTGGTCTTGAGTCTCACATATTGTTATCAGTGAAATGGGGTTGTATATGGGCATTGTAAACTAAGTAAATATATTTTGAGAGCTTATTCATCTTTATAATTATTTTTTATATGTTAATTCTAAAATCATATTTCATCTGGACACACCCAAAGATGTCTGGTGGGTAATCATCATTGGCAAAGTGTAGTTACAAGAAGTAGTTGATTATGGGGGAAGGATTACAGAAATAGGCTTGGAGAAAACGGCCCAGACAGAAAATGAAATTTACAAGCCTGTATTGAAGCTGATTGTGTAAATCTAGAGATGAGAAACCCTTGTATATTTGAAATACATGGATGAAATTAAAACTCAGGAATCGTTCAAGTACTGAAGATTAAGGAAAAATAATCAGCAGACAGAATGGCATACTTGAATGAGTGTGAGCATAAGCTATAAAGATAGGAGTCCAAAACTTAGCTCCATTTCTTACTAGCTATAGTATTAAAATCCCAGTTACCATCACCTAAAAAATGAGATTCATAATGTCTGACTTACTGATTTGATATGAACATTAAATGTGATAATGTATATAAAGCTTATAGTAAAATTTCTTAGAAAACAAAACAATTGTCTGGCAAGCACCAAATCAATGTAGCGAGTAGGATAAGACTGATCTGGTACTCATAAAGGAAGAAATTTTTCCAAACTAGTCAGATATAAAATTCAGAGAGTTAGCATGTTGCCAAACAGTTTAGCCAGTAATAAAGAAATTTTGAAATATATTTGTTCTTTACCCTTTCTATAGATATTAGACAAATATGATCATTTCAATGTTTTGTGTCATATGTGTTATTTTGCCTAAAATATAGTGGATCATCAATAATGGGTTGAATGAATAAATATATGCATAAATCAGATAATTAGATACAGTGAAGCACTGGACTTTAATCACAGTCCTTAGTTCCAGTTTCAGTTACATTACCAGATAGCTGTGAGACCTTGAGCAAGTGACTTCATCTCCGGATGTTATGTGGTCAAACGGATAAAGCAATCTTTGGAACACAGGCGATTTGATTTTTTCAAATCAAAAAAATTTGTTAATTTTAACCATTTTTTCCCCTTAACTCTGGACATACTCCTTTAACTTGCTGTTTCTGAGCTCTAAGTGTCAATATTGGCAGTGAATTTCCATCGCATCATCAGGTGTGTTATTCAGATGCAATAAAATAACTACTAACATACGTAAAATTAATTAAAAAGTAAAAATACAAGCAAAAGGTGTGGAAGCTTAAAGAAAATATAAATGTTATTAATATGACTTGCACTGTACATGGGCCCCTCTGAAAAGGAAACTTGAATGTGGATGAAGTGGTCTCCAGGAAAGACTACTTTTCCGTTAAAAAAATAATAAAGGCTTAACCGTAACTATCTGTCTAATTGATCACTTTATGACTGAGAACAAAGGATAATATATGTGGCAGTATCTTCTTTCTTTTTCTTTCTTTTCTCTCTTTCTTTCTTTTCTTACCTTTTCTTTTTTTTTTCTTTCTTTTTTTTTTTTTTTTTTATAGATGGTGCCTGGCTCTATAACCCAGGCTGGAGTGCAATGGTGCCATTTTTAGCTCACTGTATCCTTGAACCCCTGGACTTAAGATTCCTCCTGCCTCAGTCTCTCAAGTAGCTGGGATTATGGGAGCATGCCCCATACTGAGCTATTTTTGGTAGAGATGGGGGTCTCACTCTGTTGCTCAGGCTGGTCTCAAACTCCTGGGCTCAAGTAATGCTCCCGCCTGGCCTTCCAAATTGCTGGGATTACAGGCGTGAGCCACTGCCCTTGGCCAGGCAGTATTTTCAACCTTGCCCATTTCATATGATGACTGGTAAACATGGTTATGTTAAGAAAGACACTACGTGGTTACAAAAGTATTAGAAAATATACATTTAAAAATATCAAACCATAGTTGCAGTATTGTATAACCTGATTTTTTTTTGTTGTTATCCATTTGCTCAACAAATATTTGTTGAGCACCTACTATGTTTCAGGCCATATTCTAGATGCTAGTGAAATAGGAAGAATGAGACAAGCATTGACCCTAAACCCTTCATTTCAGTAAGTAAAGCCGACAGGCAAAAAAATGGCAAATAAATTTTAACAAATAACAAATATGATGAATAGAGTTCAGAAAATTAAAAAGAATGATGTAATTGAGAATATCTGACTGGTTACTTTGACTGGGTGGCCAGGGAAGATTTCTCTGGTTACCATGGAAAGAATGGGTTATAAACAGCAAAATGAAAGCAGTGGATAGCTAATAAAAGACTATTGTAGGGCACGCCTTTAACCTGAATTTGGGTGAGGCAAAGACATAAAGTGTAACTAGAATGTTTGTACCCTCACAATACCTTGGAATAATAAAAAAAAAATTAATGTTTAATTAAAAATTAAAATGTTCCATTTCAAAAAAAAAAGACTATTGTAGTGTTTAGTTGTGAGACAGTGTTAGTTTGAACTAGGTTCAGGTTAGTTAACATAGTGGTGATATGTTTTGGAATAGTATTGACAGGGCTTACTCATATATTCAATGAGGGAACTAAGGAAAGAGGGAAACCTGGAGAGTATTTACATATTTGGGTTTAGCTTCTGGATCTATAGATTTAATCACAGAGCTGGGAAAGTCTGAGGGAGGGGAGATTTGAAGAAGAAAACAGAGTTTTCTTGGGAAAGGTGACTTAAAGTTTGAGAATCCTCTTCTGAACTCTTCAATGGAGAGGTCAAGGAGACAGCTGGAGCTCTAAAGACAGCTCAGAACTGGAGGTGTAGATGGTAGAGTACCCACAGGTCTTAATAACTGCTATCTTGACCCCTGTAACTTTGCACTACTCCCCTTGGTTTTGGCTTTCATGGTCCAACACTTTCTAGGTTTTTACATTTTTAAACTATGAATTCAAAGACTTCCCCACCACTTTCATCAGCTCTATATCATTAACCTCAGGAAATATGCAGATCCTTTCCAATACTTAGAATATAGTATAAAAAATGGTTTCATGTATGCATTAAGCAAAAGAACATTTGTGCCAGAATCATGGAGCTCTTTCTACTCTCTGGAATTTTTGTGCTTTTTCTGTAAAGAATAAAAGTTCATAGTGTTTTCAATTTTTAAAAAATTCATTAAAACTCTGGTTAAAAAACAGTCTCCAGTAGAACCTCAGGAAATAGTAAAGGTGAAGCAGAGATGTTCTGTTTAAGGGAGACCGGTAGCATTTGAACTTCAAGCTAACACTCTATGTCCCTTGTTGGTACCAAGACTGTCCACTTAAGGCTCTGCTTATATGCCATAGGATTAAATTGCATCCAAGGCCCCCTGTAAGACTAGCTTATGATTTTATAAAGATATTGCCTCAGGAAGGAAGTATCTCCTATGAATTCTGCTGGATCTGAATTAGTTTTAGACTGTTGCCAATACCAGAATCTGCAGGTGGTAACCTACACATGTGGGAGCACCTGCATAGACAGAGGTTAGGGATGGAGACAGAATCTGACACTCAGAAATGTTCTGCGTAGTGCAGAGCAGTTGCTCTATGATTTGAAACACATGGTACGTAATGCACAGGCTGGAAAAACTACACATTGATAATTGAGATTTCACAGTATGACATTTCACATCTCTTCTTTTCTTTAGAATCATAGGCAAAGGAACTAATCTCCATTAGTATTTTTTAAATACCTAAGAGATTAACCATTTATACTTTTTACCATTCAAACTGTTTTCAATTGTATAAAATGAATAATGAATATATGCATTACTTTCTTCTCCAAATTTTTGAAGAGTACACACGGAATATATTTTAGCAGTATTTCCTTTATGAACCTGGAGTCATCACTATGAGAAATAATGTTTGTGATGCGGTATGGATAGAAAAGATACATAGTAGATGTTAATGAGGTTTCAGAGGACTGAATTATTTAACATATCCTTGTTTTACAAGTGTATCAATTTCTCTTTGCTTGTCTCACTATGGTTTAACAGATATGCTTAGGAATTATTGAGATGTATGTGAATTATTTTTCAACCCTACCTTCACTACTTTCCTGAAGTAAAGACTATCATTTCAAAGGCGCAATTGTTCTTTTCTCCCAATTCATCTGATAAAATTTATTGAGCACTTAATATATGCAAAGAATTTTTTGGGTACTTGGGACACATTAGTGAACGAAACAAAGATTTTTTTTCCTTATATTGTAGCAGTGAAAAGATGGAAAAAAAAAACGGATAAAATACTAAGAATAGGTAAAATATTCAGCATATTAGAACTTGTGCTATTTTTTAAAAGGAAATTAGTGGAAAATAGTAGAGACGGAGAACTCTGGGTGTGAGAGATGATGGTGGAGGAGGGCGGGTTGCAACACAAGGTGGATCTCATTAAAAAGGTGACTTAGAGCAAATATTTAAAGGAAGGAAGGGAATTAGTCATGCAGACATCTGGGAGAAGAGCCTTCCAAGCAGCAGCG
>CAUYSK010122643.1:0-11574 GCA_963575035.1 Avahi laniger | reverse complement strand
TTTAATACAATTCTCCACAAAATATTATTTTATAGCATTGTGGTTTTCATTTCTTTAAAAAAATTTCTAGCACTCTGGGAGGCTGAGGTGGGCGGATTGTTTGAGCTCAGGAGTTCGAAACCAGCCTGAGCAAGAGCGAGACCCTGTCTCTACTAAAATTAGAAATAAATTAATTGGACAACTAAAAATATATAGAAAAAATTAGCCGGGCATGGTGGCGCATGCCTGTAGTCCCAGCTACTCAGGAGGCTGAGGCAGGAGGATCACTTGAGCCCAGGAGTTTGAGGTTGCTGTGACCTAGGATGATGCCACGGCACTCTAGCCTGGGCAACGCAGTGAGACTCTGTCTCAAAAAAAAATAAATAAATAAAAGTTTACATGTGGGAATCTTGCATGCTACCACTATAAACATTCATTTGTGTCTCTGAAATATCTCACAACCCTTTACAACACATTGAATGGTAATTAGATTTTATACTCTTCCTCCACGTGAGGCATTTCAGAGACCCCCCTCAGAGTTGCCACCGAATCAGACCATCCCACTGAAATACAAGGATGACCAAATTGTAAGAGGACACCTTACACCAGTTTGGTATCATCACTGGACAAGTCATTATTCAAAAACTGTGGAGGCGGATCACTGTATATGAGGAAATTCAGTATCATGAAAAGGACATCCCTACTCTTGACATTTATGTCAGGAAGAATGGCAAAATTACATGTGTGGTAAGAGTTACAGAACAGTAATTTCAAAGTATGCCATATCCTTAATAAAAGAACACTAAACTGAAATGTCACGAACTCAAAAGTCCCCTCCTCTTAAAAGTTTTAAAGAACACTAGTCAGTATTTAGTGACTAAAATAGTGTAAGAGACAATCATGTAAAATTTGCTAACATGACATTAGAAATAAATTCTCAGGAGAAAATAATTTTCTCTTAGGAAAAGTTTTCAGTTATATTTAATCACTTCAATTTCTTTTATGTGCTAATTTTCAGGGATAATCTTTACTTCACATTTTCATGTTAATATTAAGGTACATTTAATTTAAACTATGGCAATAATCATCACATTAGAATTTCACAAAATGTTGTCCAATGATACAAAACTTACTTTTCTCATTATGCACTTAAAGTGGAGTCTAATTCTCTCTGATAGGGCATTCTGCTATAAATCAAAATACCTGAATGATGGTAAAAAAAAAAGTGATATATTTTGACTTTTTTTTTTCCTTGAAGGTTGCAAGAAAACTAACCTTGGTTTATAGTCATTCGAAATAAGAGATTTGTTGAAGATTATGTACCAGCTGAGAGAATTCGAACAGTTTTAGTTCTTGATGACACAGATGGTATTGTAAAAACCACCTGACTCCACCCTCTCCCATACTAATTTCCTTACCTCCCGCCAACTTACTGCTCTCTCCTAATCTCTCTCAGTGCAGGACACTGGTGTTATTCATTATTGTATGCTGTGGTCCCAGTACAGGTCCTGGGTCATGTCATCCTTTCAACCTTTATTAACTGCCAAGAACTGAGAAGGTTGTGAGATTTTACCTTGCCTGCATGCTATCAAGTTAGCCTGCCACAGTTTCACTCGTGCAGGCAGAAAACACAAGACTCATGTTCAGGGACAAGGAGAGTTTATCACCTATGCCAATAGCAGTGGCCGGAGTGTCAGCATTCTGCTGGTTCTTCAAGGCCCAGTTTTTCGTGGGCGATGGGAAGAGAGCCGCATGATGTCTATGTACTCAGTTGGTTGTATAATTGGAGAGAATCCCTTAGTTTGGGAAACCCAAATAAATTTTAATGGCTAGCAAGTGGGCCTGCTCTTTGCTATAGAAAGACACTATCTTTCTTTTAAGGATCTTCATTATATAAATATCATTAAAAAATTATGTGGACTACAAACAGTGTTTTGTTAGCAAGAAATGTAAGAGATTCATAAACAACTGTGTTCCCACCTAATTCCCCTTTAATGTAATGTATTTCATTTGTCTTCACTGAAGAGTTGAATAGTAGAATGAAGAAACTCTGAAGCAGGTAATTCACAAAAAGCCATCCATCTTGCTACTCAAGAGCTACCAGAGGACACATGTTGGCAACCACAGAAAAGAAGATTTTCATGTTACCTGCTGCAAAGAAGAGCCCTTGCCATTTCTAAGAAATAGCATTTTTCAGTATGTGCCTCTCTTCTCTTCCATTTAGATCCTTCAGGGTGCATGTCGTCCTTCTGTGGACCATCTTCTCTGCTGTCTCTTTCTTGTCTATGTGGCTCTTTTGTCTATTTAATTTTCATGGGAGAGAATGTGATGTAAAACACACTGCAATGGGGGTCATGAAATTGAATTCTTTTTTTTTTAATTATGTCTTTTATTTATTTATTTTTAAATTTCAGAATATTGCAAAGGCAATATAGGAAAGTGAATTCTAAACTCAATTTTTGTCATACTAGTTATGTGACCTTGGGTATGGCATTTAAAATAACTGACTCTACTTTTTTTGTATGTAAAATTAGGGGACCAAACTTGGAGCATTGTTCTGTTACCCTAAATTTTCTTTACTTGTGCTTTCATGGTGTAATTGTTTAGAATTGTTATTGATGTGTGAGTATCTGTGTGATTGTGTGTGTGCATGAGGGAGGAGACAATGAGAAAGAGAAAGAGAGAGACAGGGAGACTGGCAGATTAATTGTCTTTAATGTTGCTCATTATTTGTGCGCTGAGGAAAACACTAAATCCTCATGCATTTATTGACTATTGGTTATGTAGGGTATTATGAAGAACATGTCCAGGAGAAAGTTTTCAAAGGAAATTAAGGATCTTTTCTGCCCAGTAATTGTGCATAATACATTACCTTGATAATTTTGCTTAATCTTCACAAAAACCCTTATGGATTGGTATACCTCCTGTTGCCTCTACGGTGATGGAATTTGCACTGGAAGTGGAGACATAGCTTCAGATCCCAAATCTGCCACTTTGTAACAGTGTGATCTTAGACAAGTTACTGAGATTTTTGAATCTTAGTTTTCACGTTAATAAAATTGAAATAATAATCTATATTATGAAGCTATGCTGAACATTATGAAATGTCTGATGTAAGGGGCCCCTGGTATATATTTGATGCAAACAAATGTAATTTTTTAAAAGCTTATTTCCCATTAAAAAAATCAGGAAACCCAACATCACGATGTTTAAGTGACTTGCCTAAGTAAGTCACTTAAACTGGTAATTAATATGTGTCGATTTCCCTGTGGAATTCTGTCTCACAGGAGATCTAGCCCTTCATAGTGAGAATAAGAAGTGTGTTAGCCTCCTATGTTATCTAAGTTCACCCTTCCTTTAAGCTTCTCTGATCTCTCCAGCCAAGTCACAGGGTTCACCATCCATTGTGACCTGATGTAATATAATTTCTACTTATTTTTAACATACTTTCTATTTTCTATTATGGTTAAATACACATAAAATAAAATTTATCATTTTGACCATTTTTAAGTGTACAGTTCAGTGGCATTAAGTACCTTCATGAATCTGCGCAACCGCTACTTATTTTTTATGTCATCCTTTCAAATTTCTGTTAATACTTTTATGTAAGCCTTACAATGTATGTAATAAAATAGTACCATAGTATATGGGTTTTAAAATTGTTTTTAAAAAAATCTCATTGAGGGTATGTTTGTAAATTTTTTATGATAGGTACATGACTAAAAATCATGCAGACCACTAGCTCAGTGAAACACTCTTCATAATCCTCTATCAAATTCACAAGTTGAGCTGTGTTCTTCAGCTATATTCACATCTTTCTCATTCCTCCTCCTTAAGCTAGCTAAGAACATCAAATGAAGTCAAACAAAAATGGCAGGCAATTGACCAATACTAAAAAGGGATTAACTTTCTACATGGGAAAAATGAGAAACTGTCACCTTACATAGGAAAGGCTGGGACAGAGAAAACAAGCGCTGCAATCTCAGCTACAGTTCAACTGCACCAATGTCTGCCTTGCATATAAACTATGTCAGTCTTTTCAGGTGGAATAAGAAGAGAAAGGAAGACAATGAACTATGGGAAGGAGAATCCATGTGCTATTTATAACCCCTTCTACTTGTACAGACTGCACAGCTTACTACTCAGTTCACTTACATTATCCCATTCCATCCACAAAAATTCCTATTTTAAAAAGAGTATATTCGAGTCAAGAAAGATAAATAATTTACTGATATCCATACAATTATTGAGAGCCAGAGGAAGGACTGGAATCATACTGTTGTATTACTTTTCTGCCTAAAATCATCTTCTCTCTACATAACAGCTGCATCTAAGGAGAGATGCTTGAAGAACTCATGGGAAGCAAGGCGGTTGTTCAGGGACTGGTTTGTTCTGGCAAACAGGCAGGTAATGCAATTGATTCTTAAACTTCACCCACAATCATAGTCATCTGGAGACATTTACTAAAAGTACAAAATCCCAATACTGTAATGTCAAAGATTCTGAATCCATAAATCTAAGATGATACATAAAAATTTGAATTTTAAAACATTTCCCAGGAGAATTTGGTAGGGGCCAGCTATGGACTGGTTTCTAGATAAAGAATATGCAGATGGGACAAAATACAATTGCAAGGCTGACAATATTTCTTTTATATTGGCTGAAATTTTATTCTCCAAATGGTTGAAACTAAAAAATTGGCATTCTAAGAATTGAAATATTTTCTGAATTTTAACATGGAACTTGAACTTTCTGAGTGAGGTTAATATAAGAAAAGCATATATTCATTATAAAAGAACAATTTCTGCATTTGCAAAGTAATAGAATGCCACATCCTTTATATTTTTGCTATGTATAATTTTATAAATATAAATTAATATATCTGTAGCCCAGAATGGATCACCAAATAATTAGAGCTCTGTTTAGTCTAAATATGGATTCTTACTAGACTCTCATGATCCACTTTTTTAGGTTTAATTGTCTGGACATTAAGATATGCATTGTTGGCTCTAGTGACTGTCTTTCAGGGATTTAGAGAAAATTGGACCACCTCTTGCATTTGGAAATGAGGGCTCAGTAGGAGTAGGGGTTTTCCCTGAGGGAAAGGAATGCCCCTCCATCTAGCATGCTGGGGCAGGGGTGACCGGGCCTTGTTCTCGTGAGAAGAACCCTCCTTACAGTCTGGTGTTAAAGAGGAATTTGGGCTTTGGATCCTGAGAAGAGAGAAGAGCCTCAAAGAAGGCTTCAACTAATGGGAGAGAAATTGGCCCTTGAAACATGGCAGCAGGCTGAGGGCAATGGAGAGAGATGGCCTTACCTCTGGGAACACTTATGGTCAATGGTCTCTAGGAAAAATATGTAATCTTCACTTTACAGTCGTATCGTTTTTCTCACCTGATAATAACTATTGCTAAGCTCTCAGTAATAAGTGCAATAGGCTGGTGTTTGCTTTGTTTTGTGGAAATAGGAGAAGGTGCCTTCTGTTCTTTTGAGTTGGAGCAGGCTTAGGAGAACTGTAGCCTAATCATGAGTCAGCAAATGACCCCATTCCCGTGCCTTCCTAGTCACCATGTTCCACTACCTCATTGTCCTATTGACATTTCCAGGAACATTTCTGGGACTGTTCATGTAGGCATGAGCTCCATGGGGTCCCTTAGGAGAAATTCTCATTCATTCCATTATTCCTGGTGAGCAATTGCACTGTACGAAGAGAAGCAGATGGGAATAGTTTGGGTTGGATAGCTCAGCTAGTAAAACTTCAGGGCTAATAATGTCAAGGTCAGGAGACTGTTTTCGATGCTACTTAGGGAACAATTAACTTAGAAAGAGAAATAATTTTCCAAAGGCAGTGATGAAAGCTGTACCTCAGCCAATGACCCATGACCGCTGTAGTCATGCAGCCCAGGTGAGAGAACTGGGATGCTTAATCTGTCCATCAGCAGACTCATTAGTCCTCAATGACTTGTTAATACCTGTGGATGCCTCTGACAGGCCGAGACAAGGAAGAAGGAACTATGGGCAGGGAAAGGAGAAGGAGAACCAGAAGAGGATGTTTTGGGGAGTGCAAAACTACAACTGACAAGATGTGCAGAGTGGTAATCACTGAAAGGAGAGTACTTTTGGAATTCCTCAATGCTGTCAGTGCGGAGGTGACCTGTTATTCCTCAGAATGGAGCACAGACACAGTCATCGCCAGATGATGGTGTGTTGGTAATGACATCTTCACTCCTGGCCAGCTCCAGTTAAAGGGGGATTTCTGAAGGAGAAATCTGAGCAGTATTTAGAGAAGAAAGTTAAATATGTGAATCAAATATAAAATTACCTCTGTGTGTGGAATTACTTACCGATTACATACAGGTTTTTAATGAAGAAATAATGTGACAGGATACAATTATTTGAATATAGTATTTAGATCATTAATGTGTAGAGTTAGAAGGATTGTGTCAACCACCTGACCTGCATGGGACAACAAGAGCTATTCCTGGAAGATGAATCAGAAGGGTGAGACCCTGTTCTCACTTAAAGGTCCCTTATTTACATATCTCTTTCATCTATTGTTAGTAGTACTCCCTTTGGTGATATTTCAGTGTGAAGAAAACTAGCCCCATGAGACTGGTGCTACGGGTGATAAAATAGTATTTTCATTTGGTTATATCCTATGACTCTTTCTCTTTTACATAAACATTTGCACTCCTGACACAAAAATACCTGGTCAGTTAAACATATGTGATTTAAGCAGACATTATATTAAAGTATTAACGATTCTGGTACTTTAACCCAAAAAAGAAAGGTATATTGTAAGAAATAACCATCTTATTATGCTCACCTATTGCTATCTCAAGTGCAGCTTTAAAGCAAATGTTTGTGCAAAGCTTATCTGCTTTTAATTATGAAAAAATTAAGCATTTGTTTTACACAACATCCTTGACTCTCATGTTAGAAGGACTATTGGGGGAAGAGGCCAGAGGTGAAGGATAATCTTGAATCTGGAAGGAAGCAACATCAGAAATAAACTCAGGAATGCTGTCTAACACTGGATATTCACTAGCAGTTCAAAACAAAGACTCTAAACTTATCTGATATGGCACCCACCAAAGCTGCCAGCACTGTTCCACTGCTCTGATTCGTTTCCCAGCTCTCACACTCTAGCTACAGAAAAGTAGATGAGAAGAGGGGTATGGAGAGGAATTTCCAAGCATCTAAAGATTGTTGTCTGGTTAAACCAAATGAAGAAGGCAAGCAGATAAGATGGTGTGTGAGAGAAATGCAGCAATGAGGATCTTTCCACCATAGCTGACTCTGGTAAAGTTAATGTATACGGTGGGCACTAATTACCTCAACCTAATTTGCTTCTCTGTTTAAATCGATTCAATTACAGTAACAGACAGGAAAAAGATAAGACACCACCTTTCACAGAATAGGGAAATAACTTGCTGAAATTGGTAATACCTCTTAGACTTTATCAAATTATAACAAGTAAATACCCAGAAGTAGATACAGAAATACACACTTTGTGTCACAACTTAGACTCTCAGTTGAGTGACAACACATTTTGGCTATAGCGACAGCTTTGGTTAAGTGTATCCAATAAATGACCTTAGTTTTAAAGAGAAGTACTTCGAATTTAATTTTTCCAGAAAATATCAATCTAAATTTGGAACTAACCTCTATTTTCAAATTAATTTCTATTTTATGAGCAGGTGCTTGAGCAGTTTTCAAAGTGATTGTACTTACTCACAGGGACGGTGACTGATTTATTACTACGTGCTTTTTTTGTCAAGATAAGAAGACTCCAAGGACCCACTGGATGACTTTTTACAGCATTTTATTTGTATTATCAAACCAATGTCTTCTATTTTGTTTTCCTAGAGGAAAGCCTTAGGGTAAGGCTTTTCATACTTTATTTTCATATTTTAGGTGCAGAGTTATAATAGAAGTCCACACACCCCATGAATGATGTGGGAAAATAGCATGTTATTCACCAAATTGCAATGGATTTGCTGTCTAATAAATATTTTCTCAGGTTTCTGTCTAGGTAACTGAGTCAGCACCATGTATTGAAATAAGCCTGTAGTGTGGAGTCGATAGAATTTGCAGTTACTTAAGCTCTCTGATCTTCAGTTTCTTGTCTTTGAAATGAAGAGAAAATAGCTAATTTGTTGGCAAATAGTGTGCAATGGTCAAATGAACAAAAGTGTCCAGAATAATACCTGGCAAATAAGGAATCAGTGTTTATAGCACACTTTTTTCTTGATTATTTATCGTTTACATTACAGTTGAAAGAAGAAAGCCAAGTCAGAAATTGGCCCTAAAAGTAATAATTATCCTTTTATGTACTTTTTTGCTCTAAAAGTAAGTAATAACTATCCTTTTATGTATGTGTATCATTTCACAAAGGATTGAGACAACTTACGAAAAAAATGAAAAAGAAAACCATAACATTGAACATAAAACAGAGTCAGAAAATATGTTGATTTACTAAAGATATAAAATGGGAGAAAAAGATAATATACATATTATGAAAAATATACCTTAAGTTCCTACACTTTCTTTTCTACTAAATAGGGCTAAAAATTAGGCTCTAAGCTCTCAAGGGACCAAATCAAAAAGAAAACCAAAACCAGTTCCAAACTATGACTTACCTACTTTAAAAAACTTAGCAATCTTACATCAGAAATGAAATTTTTCGTAATATTTAGTGTCAAAAGTGTTGCATGGCTTGCTTTTCAAGGGACACGTAGTAGGTAATGTGCTCAACCACAAAGTCCCAAAAACACAAGAGGAGATCTCTTTCTTTCTCCAAAGAATTACGAGGGTAAAAATGATTTTAGTTACATGTATCAATTTTGTTATGCTTGAGTCAGGATTGTAAGTGTGCCCATCACTCAGATAGTGTTCATTGTACCCGTTAGGTAGGTTTTCTCCCCTCCCCTCCTCCCCCTTCCTCCTGTTTTATTTCCATTGATATTTACTCCCTCTGTGCACATTTGTTCTCATCAGTAGCTCCAGTTTAATAGAGAGTACATATGCTATTTTTTTTTCATTCTTTAGATACTTCACTTAGGATAATGGTCTCCAGTTCCATCTGAATTGTTGCAAAGGGTATTAAGTCATGCTTGTTCATGGCTGAGTAGTACTCCATGGTGTACATATACCACATTTTGTTAATCCACTCCTGAATTGATGGGCACTTGGGTTGATTCCACATCTTTGCAGTTGTGAATTGTGCTTTAATAAACATTTGAGTGCAAGTATCTTTTTGATAAAATGACTTCCTTTCCTTTTGGTAAATACCCAGCAGGGAGGGATCTCTTAATGAGACTATGATACTGGAGCAGCACCATGAACACGCTTCAGCTGGCAGGCGGACAAGTGGCTCCTGAAAGGCAGCTCTCAAATAGCTCTATACTGATTTTTCATATTCCATCATCCTTTCCTCTCAAGCAGTACAACATCTAATCAAAATTTACATTCTCAAATTGGTCATCCCAACAACATGCCCTGGGAAGATTCCCAGTAGCTAGTAATGTAAAATCAGGTGAGCATCCTGCGTGGATGACACTATCTCTTTTCTTCCAGGGATTTCTTTTCACCTTGGAGAACCTGGCTTGTTACAAAGCTGGGCAGGTTCAGTAATGCACAATCTTGATTTTTTTAAAATAGACTTTATCTTTTAGAGCTGTTTTAGATTCATAGAGATTCACCATATACCTCTCACCTCCACAGCCCATTACCAACATCCCCCACCAGAATGGTTCATTTGATACAATCAGTGAGCCTACACGCACACCTCACAGTTACCCAAAGTCCACAGTTTACATTAGGGTTCTCTCTTGATGTTCTACATTCTATGGATTTGGACAAATGTATAAAGGCATGTATCCCTCATAATATTAATAGTATCATACAGAATAGTCACTTTCCTAAAAATTCTCTGTGCTTCACCTGCTCTTTTTTTTTTCCCTCTTAATCCCTGGCATCCACTGATTTTTTTACTTTCTTATAGTTTTGCCTTTCCCAGAATACCATATAGTAGAAATCATAGAATATGTAGGCTTTTCAGACTTGCTTTTTTCACTTAGTAATATACATTTAAGTTTTCTCCATGTCTTTTTATGGCTTGATAGCTCATTCTTTTTAGCACTAAATAATATTCCATTGTCTGAATGTACCACAGTTTATCCATTCACCTACTAAAGGACATTTTGGTTGCTTCCAAGTTTTGACAATTGTGGATAAAGTTTATGATAAACATCTGTGTGCAAGTTTTTTTTTTTTTTGAGGAATTGTTTTCAGCTCATGTGGGTAAATACCAAGGAGATGGATTACTGGATAGTGTGGTAACAGTGATGTTAGTTTTGTAACAAACTGCCAAACTATCTTCCCTAGTGCTTGTACATTTTCGCTGTATTCCTGGGCTCGTACTCTGGTTTTTTGTTCTCCCTTTTTCCATGCCCCGACTTCCTCTTTTCCCGACTTTTCTTTTTTTGAAACTATGATAGTGTTATTAGCACATAATATTTTGACTGAGGCTCTGATTTCTTAGAAACATGGACTAATGTGACTGGCACCTGTATCATGCTACCCATAAGCTGGTGAAATCACTTCATCTCATAAGCCCTCAAAGTCATCGCTGAATGTCAGCAGTGGGGGAGTTTGGTGGACTGAGGCTCCTTACTCAGAGGCCAAAAACTAAACAAAAGCACAAATCCAGGGAGATAAGTGGACCACTGAAGCTGATCTTTGACATTGGGCACATTTTCGAAGCTTGGTGAACTTGATCAACACTTTCTAATATCACACTTCACAGAGGTAAAGGAAACAAAGTTTAGGGTCTGACAAATAGTACAGTTTAATAGGAGAGCAATACCTAATCTGCAACATGAAAGGATTGCACTGTCAGTGTCATGAGGAAAAAAGAAATATTTCATATCCTTTCAGGGGACTATAAAGAAAATTGTCTTTCATGAAGTGTGGCACTTAGATGAGGGGAAAATATTCTCCTCTGAGAATTAGTAGCTATCGCCAGCCTGAACCTACATTACCTGACTGGCCCAAAATACCTCGAGCTGAAGATTTATTGTAAAGTGATCTCAAGCTGGTAGTGTCCTGAGATATTGGCAGAAGCAAATACAAATTTTCTCTGATGGAACCTACTTTTAGGTCTCAAAACAACTCCCACAGCTAATATTCCATGATATACAAGCTCATAGCCAAAGCTCAAAATTCACAAGAAAACAAGCTATTATATACGAGAACCAGCAAATTAGTTGACAGCTGAATTTGACATGCAAAGGTTTCAAATTCTGTTAGTGTGAGACAAGCCATAGATCAAAGTGTTTAATAAAATAAATGAGAAGGCTGAATATATGAGTCAAGAAGGAAAGACTCTTAAAAATTATCAAGCATTGGCTATACGAGGTCTTTTCCAGTTCCATACAAAGCACAAAATTATTTTTTCTAGTTCTGTAAAGAATGATGATGGACTTTGATAGGCATTGCATTAATTTTGTAGAACACTTTAGGTAGTATGGATATTTTAATGATATTGATTCTACCTATCCATGAGCAAGGTAGGTTTTTCCATCTGTTTAC
>CAUYSK010122641.1:0-89352 GCA_963575035.1 Avahi laniger | reverse complement strand
GCATTATAAAAGTTCTGCATACCTAAGTGGCTTAGAAATATTGCACCTGCTATGCAAATATTATAGGTTAGATCTCAACAAAAATAAATTCAGCATATCATAAGCAGATAATCTACAATGTTTAAAATTTGCTTCCTATCTGAAAAGGTCTTCTAAGAATAAGATCCCCCCCCCCGCTCATTCTGGGATAAAAATGGAGCCAAGACTCAGGAGGAAGTTTCCACAGAAGAAGGGATGGCTGCTAGGATGCCCTGACCCCAAAGAGAACATGCTGGAAGATGAAGTTTTGCACAGCCTTTGTGGTGATTGAGGACACCAGCATGGCTGACAGTCACAGCCCCATCAAACCCTGTTTTGTTTTGCCTGATGTCCCAGTTTCTGTTCATCACACCTTTCTTTTTATGCTTCAGAATCCCCCATTTATCTTTGTCATTGCACTTATGATAGAAAGCTAACTTACCAAGCATTTATCACGAGTCAGGCACTGGGATAAGCACTTTATGTGCATTATTTTATTGAACTTCCACAATAACTCTTTGAGATGGATCCTATTATTAACTTGATCTTACACATGGGAAACTGAGACACAGTGTAGCAGAGACTGGGTAGCTGTTTGAATTTACTTCCCTTTGTGCCTAGGCACACATCTAGACTACCTTTTTCTGTCTCCCTTATAGCTCTTGCCAATAGAATGTAGGTAAGTATGATGTTCTCCACCCCCAGGCCTGCCCATACAAAGGTCTGGTGTGATCCTTCTCTCTTCCCCATCTGTTAGCTGGATGCCAAAGTCCTAGGAAGTTGTTGTTTATCTTGGGCCCCTGAATGACAGCGTGGAGCAGAGCCTCTCCACCTCACTCCACCTACATCGTCATTTGGGTTTTACGTGAGGAAGAAGTAAACATGTATTACATTAAACCATGGAGATTTTGTCTTTAATGACATCTAGCACTACCTGAAGAAACATTCATAGTGAGATAAAGCAGTTTGTCAAGTGACACATAACTAGAAAGTGGTGGAGTAAGGATCCTAAATCAAGCAATGTGGTGCAGAGTCTGCACATCTAGACAAAATGCCATAGTGTCTCACTAAATATCATTTACCTTGTTTCTTATGAAACTATGAGTTCCTTGATAGATTTTATTCTTCATTTTTTAATATTAAAATTTAATGTTTAGAAGAAACAAGTAAAATGAAATTGAAAGGCCTTAAACTGAATTGGATGAGATGTTACTTAAACTTTCCTCGGCATCATCACTCACATTCCTGCCCCTACTAAGACCTTACTTAAATCTAGCATTTTCAAATAATTTTGGCTTTCCCTAAATGTGCTGCAAATTCCAAGAAGGTATTTGTACCTGGGTAGAAGTCCAGTCAATATGTTATAATTCATCTTGACACCTTCTATGTAAGTAACTCTGTTGCATACTCACATTATGTTTATGTGAATTACTCAGATATAGCAATGATTGATTACGTTCAAGTAGTGGGTTTGGCACTTTCCTATGTCATTAGTTATTTCCACAGCAACTTTGTAAAATATGTGTTATCTCCATTTCACAGATGGACAAACAATGAAGAAACCAAGGCTCAAACATGCTCAGAAACTAACCTAAAGCTAATTATTGACACGTTTTTGGACTAGCACCCAATCCTGAGTGCTTGTTTGTTTGTTTGTTTGTTTGTTTGTTTTTATCATGCTTACTCTTTCTAATATAGCACTTTAGGAAATTCATTCAGGGTCTTGCACATATTAAGAACTCACAGTTTTTTACTGATCAAGGCATGAATGTATACTGAACAATAAGCTGTAGTAGAAGCAGCAAGCTAATAGCTTCCCGTAACTTTCATAAAGCTACAAATACAAATCAAATAACAGATGTAATAAAGAAAAGTTTGGGGGCCTTAACCTGTTGAAGAAGGTGAGAGCTCCTCTTATGCAGGCCATTCTCTGGCTCTATTGAGCTAGGAGGGTTTCCTTAAAAAACCTAGACAAAGGCTGGACAGCAGAAAACAGGTCTCAGGGTTCCAGATCTAAGATTAAATTTTTGTCCTTCAAAAATAAAGGTGAAATTAAAACTTTTTCAAATTGAAAGTAGCTTAGAAAATTTATCACCAATAGACCAGCACAAGAACTGTTAAAGGAAGTTCTTCAGGCTGAGAGAAAATAGTAGTTGGAAACTCATATCTACATGAGCACTATAAATTGTAAATATATGGGTAAATATAAAAATATTGTTCTTATTTTTAATGTTTTAAAGCAAAAATCATATCAATGTACTATGAAGATTATAATAGTTATAGAAATAAAATGTATTACAAGAATAGCACAAAGTATCAAATGTAAGAGTCTTACATCATATGTGAAGTGACATATTGGAAATCCTAAGAAAAACAACTAAAATTAAAATGAAGATGTGTAGCTAAAAAACCAGTAACAATGATAAAATTGAATACTAAAATATACTTAATTACTCTAAAAGAAGACAGGACAGAAAAACAGGAAAAAGGGGGGGGCCAAAAAGAAATAGGACTATAGAAAATATATCTTGGAATAGTATATTTGAATCCAATCATATCAATAATTAACATTAAATATAAGTGAACTAAATACTCCAGTCTAAAGCAGGATATTATCAGATTATACAAAAAGCAAAATCATAGGACCACAAATTAATTAAAGGATGAAAAACAGATATATTATGCAAGGACTAATTAAAAGAAAGCTGAATTGGCTATATTAATAACACAGAAAAAGGAGACTTCAGGACAGGAAGCATTACCATGGATAAACAGAGATATTTTATCATGATAAAAGTGTCAACTCATCAAAAGGACTTAATCTTAAATGTGTACCTAGTAATAGTGCTTCAAAATACATGAAACAACAACAAAAAAATACATGAAACAAAACTGAAGAAAACAAAAAGAAAAAAGAAGTTAATATACAATTATAGTTGGAGATTTCAAAACTCATTTCGCAGTATTTGATAAGCAAGTATGCAAAAAAAGCACCCCTTTTGATAGTATTTATTGATTTTGATAAATATTGTCCTGCATATTATTTAAATTTTTAAAATGCATTTGCTTTATGGCTAGTCTGCAAATTTCTGAAATATTTAAAATTAAACAACATATTTCTCAGTTACCCATCAGTCAAATAAGAAATCCTGAGGAAATCCCAAAGAAATTTGGCAAATATTTTTAACTCACTGATAGTGAAATCACAAAATATCAAATTAGTCCCAGCTACTTGGGAGGCTGAGGCAGGAGGATCATTTGAGCCTAATCGTTCAACGCTACAGTGAGCTATGATTGCACCACTGTACTCCAGGCTGAGTGACACAGTGAGACCTTCCAAGAAAGAAAGAAAAGAAGAGAAGATAAGAGAAGAGAAGAGAAGAGAAGAGAAGAGAAGAGAAGAGAAGAGAAGAGAAGGAAGAAAGAGAGAAAAAAAGGAAGGAAGGGAGAAAGTGGGGGAGGGAGAAAGGAAGAGAAAGACAGAGAGGGAGGGAGGAAGGAAGGAAGGAACTAACGAACGAAGGAAGGAATGAAGGAAGGAACGAAGGAAAACCCAAAGTAGTAGTGTAGAAATAAAAGGTGTGAGCAAGTTGTAATGATATGAAAAAATAGACAATAGAATAAATCAGCAACACCAAAATTCAGCTCTTTGAAAATGTCAATACATTTGATACTATCTAGAATGATCAGATAAGAGAGGGAAGTGGAAAAAAAGAAAATACAAATTATCAGTATCATGAATGAAAGAATAGCTGTTATTCTGGTACTCCCATCCCTACAGATAGAAAAAGGGTAATATGGGAATATTAGGAACAAATTTATGGCAAGAAATTTGACAAATTAGAAAGATGTACAAATTCCTGGAAAGAAACAAATTACTGAGACCTATACAAGAAGACATTAAAAATAAAAATATTCCATTAGATAAATTTTAATACCTCATAACAAAGAAGACGTGTTCATTTCAGAATGCGAGGTTAGTTTAACATTTAAAAACCAATCATTTTAAGTCAGAATATAGAGCAAAGGAGAAACTTTTTATGATTTTCTCAACAGATACAGATCTAGTATTTAAACAAATTCAACTCTAATTCATAATAAAAACTCTTAAAAAGCTAAGAATAGATAGAAATTTCCTAAGTTTGATAAAGGACACCTACAGAAAAGGAACAACTACTATCATACTTAACAGAGAAAGAGTAAATCATTTCCCCTGAGACTGGGGACAAGTCCAGGGTGTCGTCTCTCACCATTTCTAGTCAGTATTGTATTGGAGGTTGATGACCAATGCAGTCAGTAAGGCAAGGAAAAAAAAAAAATAAAAGGCATAGATGTTGGAATGCACAAAGTAAAACTTTCTATATTTTCAGGCAACATAATTATTTACATATAAAATTCTTAGAAATCTATAAAGTATCTATAAAAATCACTAAGTATATCAGTGTGCAGTGATATGGATTATAAAAAATTACTAAGTATATACAGTAAATATCAGGATACAAAATGTCTCTTTATATACACCAGCAACAAGCATTTTAAAATTAAATTATAATTAATACAATTTATGATTTCACCAGTAAACAAATAAATTTAGGGAATGTTCATAGCAGCTTTATTCATAATATCACAAAACTGAAAACTCCCCAAATTTTCATCAACTGGCAAAAGGACAACTGTGTTGTGCTATATTTATACAATATAAAACTGCTCAGCAATAAAATAGAGCAAATTACTAATATTAAATACATGCAACAACATGGAAGAATTTGACAAATAAACTACATACAAAGTGCATATACTATGTGATTCAATTCATCTTAATTTTCAGCATCAGCAAAGCTAATCTATGATGAAAGAAACCAGAACATTCATTATCATTGGTTATTTTGGAACAATTGGAATAGATTTGAAGTGTACACAAAAGAACCATCTAGGATTTTGGGAGTGTTCTCTGTTTTGAAAGGTGTGTGGGTTACACAGATAGTTGCATTTATCAAAGTTGGTTGAATCGTATATTTGATGTCTCCACATTTTATTATATGAAAATTAACTCCAATCAAAAAGAAAGAAAAATATAGAGGGAAAAAGAGAGGGAGGAAGAAAAAGAGAGAGATGGTAAGAGGTAGAAGGAAAAGAGGGAAGGAGAGAAAATAATGGTCTCAGGAACTGGGGAGGATGTGAGCCAACAGCTTGGGATTAATGTTGCCAACAGCTAAGAAAAGAAGGGAGCAGAGCTCTGAAGGGTCAGAGTCCTAGTCAGAATTTTATAATTCTTCTAGTGGCCAAACTAAATAGTGATTCAAAAGGAAAGCATCTTTTGGAGATGGCAAGATGGAAAAGATGAGCTCTGACCCCTGACTTCTGCTCTATCAGCTTTAAATAACAGTTGGATTTATAAAAGTCCATTCTCAGGCATTCATTTGTATAGTTCTCTTGTTCATTTTCTTAAACATGGAATATAAAAGTTGTTCCAAATTGCCCACTGTCTTTCTGCCAGGCTTTTATGTGAAGAATTGGGTGGCAGGTGTTTCATTCTGTAGTCATTCTTAGAAGGGTTTGTTCCCATGTTTGAATGGAGTCGGTTGTGCACTTCCCCCTTCCCCCAATCTCTCATTGCAGCCTTGCCTGAAATCTATTCTTCTGGAGTACAGTGGAATGTTAACCCATTTATAATTGCAGTGATCATTCATTTCTCTCTGTGTTGCTTTGCTGTGCCAAGCACATCAGAGCTAAATTCTTGGCAAAAGATTTTTTTTTTTTTTTGCTTGTAATAGTAGGAAACAAATCTTATTCTGTCGTGAAATGTGTGCGCTGGGGGGAGATAGCAAAGGCCTACAATAACTGAGGAAGGGGTTTCTCAACAGCAACAATTGATATATAAAAATAAACTTTTGCTGCAACTACATTGAGTTACCTCAAGCCTATGGGGACAAAATCAGAAAAAAATTACCTTGGGAGCAGGAAATCCCCAAAACTCAATCCAGACCCTGCAATATAATCCTCATAAGCACCCTAATGGATAGTCATTATTACTCTGTTTTATTTCAGATGATGGAACTTACACTCAAAGATATATGCTATTAATAACTTGGCTAAGGTCAAAAATAATAAGTCCTGCAAGTGGGATTTGAATTTTTATGGATTTAGTTTCACACTCTACCTTATTTCCCCTATTTTGGATTGTTTTATCTCTGTATTCCAAGGATCAGCACAGTGCCTGGCACTGAAAAGGCCCTCAGTTAATATGTGTTGAATGAAAGACCCACACAAAAGTTAAACCCTGTGGGAGAAGTTTGAGAAGTTCTGGGACAAAACCAAATCTGATACATATGTCTAGAGCATCTCAATTTTCTTTGAACAATAGGAAACAAGTAAAGCTGAAATGTAATAAATTAACTATATTATGGAATATATTTCTCTTTAGTAAGAGGACTCATGCATTTCCAAGAGTCAGTTTTTTAAGAAATACTTATGTTAATAAATAACTTAAAAAGTATCTGGCTAGGAATTTCAATGACTAGACCCTAACTCACATCAGCTCAGAGACTTGAGACTATTTCAGTAATCAACAAGGATATGTTTTATAATTCATGAAGTTGTTTGACCTTCAAACTGCAATAAGACAACAAATCACCTTCTCTTCTGATGGGGTATGGCAGCCAAATGTCTGACAGTCAATCATATCCCAGTTGAGATAGACAAGCTCATTCATGCAGGGGTGGGTGTTCTAGTGTTGATCTTTTGTTTTGTTTTTTTTGTAAGTTTGATTATTTGTTGTGTTTTATGTCATTTTACATTGGGCCTATAGTCTTCAGATTTCAGTGAAGTGCCTGACATTTTATTGAAACTTTTATGGATATGAATCTCTTTTTTAATTTTGGGGGGAGAAGTTTTATAATGTTATAAAATTAGTAACGAGTCCATGATACCAAAATTTTTAAGCACCAGTCTAGGCCTTGCAGTCTAAGGGGTGTCCTCAGAGGCTCCGTTTCTCAAGTTTCACTCTAATGAAAGTTATATTAATATTTATTGTGGTGGAAATTCCAAGCATGGAGAGGAGCACAGACAGCCTCCTTTGAGATATTTATTCCTTGTTTAAGTACCCACTATCATTTTGATATCCTTTCTCTGATCACATGATGAAAGCTAGTATTATACAGAGTCTAGAGTTATTTTTCACTGGAGTGCAAGAATTTAACAGTATATTTTATTCAGCATGGCCTTGGGATACAGCCTAGTGGCCACCTCTCTTTCCTCCTTATCAAGATGTTTTTCTGGGAGATGTTGTTTTTCTAGACTCCTGTGATGCTTCCTGACAATCCTCCACAACATTCTTGAGACATCTGAATATATAAAATTCATGGTGATGATTCCAACTGCATGACATTCTGAAAAAGGTAAAACTATGGAGACTGTAGGAAGATCAGTGGTTGTTGGAATTAGCAGAGGGGAGAATGAACAGACAGAGCACAGAGGATTTTTAGGGCAGTGAAACTGTTCTGTATACTATAATGATCAATACATGTCATTACATATTTATTGACAACTATAGAATGTACAACACCAAGAGTGAACACTAATAAACTATGGACCTTGGGTGATAATTCATGTTAATGTAGTTTCATCAATTGTAACAAACATACCACTCTGTTGTGTGATGTGATAATGGGAGAGGCTGTGCCTTTGTGTGGCACAGAGTATATGGGAACTCTTTGTACTTTCCTCTCCATTTTGCTGTGAACCTAAAACTACTCTTCAAAAAGTCTATTTCTAAAGAAACTTATGGTATAATGGGCAACAAGGTACTATTTTATGGTGAACTGGGCTGGATCTCAATAAAAGCCGATGTAAAATTGTAGTAATTCTGGGTTGGAACATATGCTATAGCCTCAAAGGCAACAAAACCCTTTCCATCATCTTAGCTAAAAATCAAAATGGCAAGTTGTGTCCTAAGAAGTTAGGCTTTGGTTTATTTTATCAATCCAAATGCATGAAAGGAAAATGTAGGAACAGGGAACAAAGCCAAACATACACAAACATTTATCACATAGTATTCACAAAAGGGACCCAGCATGACTAATGAGACTAAAATCTCCTTTGGGGAGTGAGCAGAAGATCAGAGAAGTAGATAGAGAGATAGGAATATTCCCTTCTATAGCCCTGCTCATTAATATTATCCTACCCTCATGCTTAATATTACAGTATCCAAACTACTCAGAGTTATTGAATTCCCATATAGATTCTCCTTTAGAGAAGAGATCAGCCAATGAAGTAGTTTAATTGCCTTATCGATTTAATATTTTTCAATTATTGGCATTCTGGTTTATTTATCTGCCTCCTGGTAGGCGTTTATTCTTGTATATCCAAAACTCAGCATGGTATCTGAACTCGGCAGATACTCAATAAATGTTTTTACATTTATCCTGAAACATGAATATTCTAAACCATTTTAAAGCAGCAATTCTCAAAATGTGGTCCCCACACATGCAGCATCAGCATCAGCTGAGAATTTGTTAGAAATACAAATTATTGGCCCCCATCCAAGACCTAGTATATCAGAAACTTTGAGGGTAAGGCCCAACAAATTGAAATCCAACAAGCCCTCCAGGTGATTGTGATGCATGCTAACATTTAAGAGATACTTCTTTAGAATTTAGTACAATGAACTAACAAAGTTCTTAAATAAGCCCAATGGGACCACAATGACCTCACCAAGTTCCCCCTTCTGAAGTGTTCAGTGATGGCTCATGTAAACTTGTGGGGCTAGAGGTGGGAATTGCCAGTTTTCTGACTTCCATCAGTCCTGATAAGAGGTGTTTTCCATGGTAAATTGAACACGAATCAAGGTATGATCCATATAAACTTAGAAATCTAGTATTTATCAACTCTATATTATTGTAGGCATTACCTCAGGAATGGATTGAAATGATCCAGGCTCAAAGAAAATGATGTATAAACAAGAATGATGATTTTAAAAATTTAGAATGAGAAGTAGGACTATCACTGCATTCCCTCTCTGTAGCCAGCCTAACCTGGGGAATTCAAGAAGCTTCTTCAAAAGCAGACAATCAAACCCAGGAAAGTTAACTGAATGGTTCTACTGTTTAAAGTAAACAAGCTCAAATAACACTTAAGAAGTCTAATATTTATTGAATATTTTCTAGGTGCCAACCACTGTACTTAGTATTTTACATATATTCTGGCATTTCATCCTCACAACAGCTTTATGAGTTGGGTATGATATTATCCCCATTTTTCGTATTAAAAAAACTGAGGGTTAGAGAAATTAAATAGCCTGGCCAAGATTATTCTATTAGTAAGTATCAGGACCAAGATGTAAACCTATCTGTTTTACAGAGCAGTGCTATTACTTCCTATACTGAACTGCCTGCCAGAAGACCAACACAGCCTTCCCAACTCAGGGATGACTTTGCCAATGGGGCTATAATACTTGCAGTACCTTTGCCAAGACCTTTTTCATTAGAGAAGAGAGCTAAAATGGGCTCTGCCACTGGCCACCTACATAATTCCACCCCCCACTTTTTTTTGTTGCCTGACCAATATCCCTTCAACTCCAGGGGAGCATCTTCTCTAACTATGTAAATATATTTAATTAGGTCAGAGTAAAGGTCTTCAACAGGAGAGTTGCTATATCTTTTAGATGACTTTGTACATCTGAGCTGTAATCCATTGTTGATCTTACCATTTTTCTCTAAGAAAATAATCTTTTTGCCATATTTCTGATTACTTAATCTACAAGGAACTCAAACAAACCAGTAAGAAAAACCAAATAATCCCATTTAAAAGTGGGCAAAATATATGAATAGACATTTTTCAAAAGAAGATACACAAATGGCCAAGAAACATGAAAAAATGCTCAACATCACTAATGAGGGAAATGCAAATTAAAACCACAATGAGATACCAATTTACCCCTGTCAGAATGGCCATTATTAAAAAGTAAAAAAAAAAAAAAAAAAAAAAATAGATGTTGGCATGAATGCAGTGAAAAGGGAATGCTTGTGCACTGTTGGTGGGAATGTAAATTAGTAGAAACTTTATGGAAAACAATATGGAGATTACTCAAAAAACTAAAAGGATGTCTACCACTTGATCGAGCATTCCCACTACTGGGTGTCTACACAAAGAAAAAGAAGTCACTATATCAAAAAAACACCTGCATGTGAGTGTTTATCACAGGAAGGGGGATGAGGGATGAAAAATTACCTCTTGGGTACAATGTACACTATTTGAGTGATAGGTCCACTAAAAGCCCAGAGTTCACCACTATATAATTCATCCATGTAACCAAAAAAAAATTTGTACATCTTAAATCTCTTGAAATTGTAAGTAAATAAATAAATAGAAATTACTCTAGATATTTCCCAATTATCACTTACAGTTAAAATCAATTTGGCAAATTTCTGTAATACAGAGACCATGGGCAGCATGGAGAATAATTCTACCATTTTAATCAGCTCCTCTTGTCCTACCACCCTTAAAATCCTAAAAGTTAAAAAAAGAGAGAAAGAAAGAAAAGTAAAAACCAAGTACCTTTCATGTTCCAGGCAGTTTCATCTTATTGGACCTATTTCCCAGCCCCCCAACAGGAACCATGTTAAGGTAGGTATTACCATCTCCAGTTTACAAATGGGGAAATCAAGGCTTGGAGAAAATAGAGTCCTCAAATGATGTGAATCTAGGTCTGTCTGTTACCAAAGCCTGGGCTTGTTTCTCTGCTCCACAGTTTCTGTAGCCTCAAGTGAAGAGTTGGTGGTTTTTATAGGTTGTCAGAAGGTCAATGGGGAACAAAGGGAAAAAATCTTTCTTGTCCCCCATTATATTCTTGTAATTTCTTCCATTTGACAGTCTTTCTGCCTACTGTACACTTTGACACATGCTGCATCCTCTTTGGTTTTTAACAATATAGGGAGATAGCTAAGTAAAACAGCCATCAACATCCTTGATTTGCAGGTCTGGAAACAGAATATCAGAAATGTTAACTGTCCTATCTAGGGTAACATGTTCATGAAATGTATAGATAAGAGCTGTACCTGAATCTTCTAACTCCTGGGTTAATGCTCTGTCAGCTATACCATGTTCCAGGATGCAGGGCATATGTAGATTCCAACATAACAGGAGGGACAATTCACAGAGGAGCCCAATACGGATTTTAAGAGGTAACAAGATTGTGAATGTAGCACCAAGTCACCCCTAAATGTTCTGAATAATTAGTGATGCTTTCCTTAATCTCACACAATTACCAAAATAGAAAACCCATTTTCTGGTTGCCTTTGCAAAATATATGTTTTTAAGGTAAGTATCATCATGCAAAAATATAATCAGGAGGGACTTCAAGATAGTTGACTAGATGTCTCTGGCACACACCTCCTCCTCAAAGAAGAACCAAAATAATGAGTATATAATCACACTCTAAATAAAACTTCTAAGAGAGAACACTGGAATTCAACAGAAAAGTGACAGGAAATACCTGAGGCATGGAAGGAGAGGAAAGTGAGGCAGTGAGTTTGGCTGGGATCAGTTGGGACCTGGAGAGATTCCCAGGCAAGAGGCAGGGCAGGGCAAGTAAGTAAAAGATCCCCAGTAGTCCACATTCCCATTGCAGACTGTTGCAACCCTAGCCACAGAGGAGACCCTCAACCCTCACAAGCCCTGACACTAGCATAGGGAGCTGCCTAGAGACTGCAGGATAGCATTGCTCAAGGGAGAAAGTTCATGCAGTGTCCCACACAACCCCTGAGACCTAAGTAGCAGTAGTATAGTGTCATTTTGAGAGCCCAGCACCCCTCAACATGTATCTTGACCTGAGGCCCAACAGCCAACACGTCTCTGCATCCCTAGAGCCCCACTGACATCTTACCAAACCCACTCAGAGGGCTGCAGTGGTGTGACACCAGTTGGAACCACTGGAGAAGCAGGGTCCCCAACACTCTAACAGGCAGTGTACTGCATTGGGGAGGCTGCTTCTGGGATAAAGCAAGCCAAAGCATGCATTCTCCAGCACCAGAAACCTATCTGCCTGTGGCTCTGTCATGACAGCAACCCTACCACACCCCCAGCAGTAGGGCTGCAGCACACTTGCATATGCCCTGAGGACAGGTTCTCCTCATGCACCATTGCCACTTTTGGGGGCCTAGGGATCACCCTGTCCTGCCCATCCATGCACACCACTGGAAGGCCTGAGGACAAGCCTGCCCAGACATTCACTATGCCCCTCACCCCCTGTCTACACACCCTACCTGGGACCTGGGGATCATACCAACCCATCCTCCATCACTGACATTTGTGCATTCCTCCTAGGGGCCAGAGGATGACCCTGGCCAGCTTGCTACTACTACTACAGCAGCACCCACCCACACATGCAACCTGGGGGCCTGAGATCTGCTCCACCCCACTTATTGCACCTACCACTAACCCCAGAATGTGCTGCCTGGGAAGACAGTGTTGTCTCACCACCACTACTGTCATTGCTCACCTCACAAATACTGCCCAGGGGTCTAAAAACCCACCCATTGCTGCCACCATCACCACCCTAGCAAGCCAACTAGAAGCCCAAGAATCATCTCACTTGCACGAACACCAGTGCCTGCATACATTGCCCAGGGACCCAAGGACAGGCATGCTCAGCCTATAGCTGCCACTGCTGGAGCCTGAAGGACTGGCTCACCTGGCATCTCCATCTCCAGCAAAACACAGCCTTAAAAAATTCACGGCCTAAGCCACTGAGGAAATCACAGACACTGCTGATGCTGTTTACAGCTGAAGAAATCACAGGGAGACTACCCTATTGTACACACTCAGAATCAAAGCTAAAGTGCCCTGTGCAGCCAACACCATACATACATCTTCAGGGAAAGTCTTTTCTTATGAAAACCAATCCAAAAAAGTACAAGAAGCAACTGTTATACCAGATGTACAGATATCAATGTAAGGATACAAGAAACATGAACAAGTAAAGGAATATGAAACTTCAAAAGGAATTCAGTAATCCTCTAATTAAAAAAAATTTATGAAATGTTGGAAAAAGTATTCAAAATAACGATTTTAAAGAAGTTCAGTTAGAAGCAAAAGAAAACAGATAAACAATATAAATAAATTAGGATAACATCTCAGGATATGAATGAGAAACTCACCAAAGAAATAGATATAAAAAAGAACCAAACAGAAATCCTGGAACTGAAGAAATCAATGAATGAAATAAAAAATACAATTGAGAGCATCAACAATAGACTAACTCAAGCAGAAGAAAGAATTTCAGAAGACAGGACTTTTGAAACAACCAGTCAGATTAAAAAAAGAAAGAAAGAAAGAAAGAAAAGAATAAAAAAGAATTCTAAAAATAACAAGAGAAAAACATCTAGTCACATATAAGGGTACCAACAGACTAATGGTAGATTTCTTAGCAGAAATTTTATAGACCAAGAGAGAATGGGATGATTATATTTGAAATGCTAAAAGAAAATAAAAAAACTATTATTTGATAATACTATAACCAGCAAAGTTATCCTTCTAAATGAAGGAGGAAAGAAGTCTTTCCCAGACAAGGGAAAACTGAGGGAATTAATCATCACTACAATGGCCATGCAAGAAATGCTTAAGGGAGTCCTATAACTGGAAAGGAAAGGATGATATCTACCATCATGAAAATACACAAAGTGTAAGAGTCGCTGGAAAGCAAACATGAAAATGAAGAAGAAAAAGGACTCAAATGTTACCACTATAGAAAACCACCAAAACACGATGATAAACAATACAAGAGAAAGAAAGAAATAAGGAATATACAAAACAACCAGAAAAAAATTAACAAAATGACAGTACTAAGTCCTTACATATCAACAATAACCTTGAATGTAAATGGATTAAATTTTCCACTTAAAAGATATAGATTAGATAAATAGATAAAAATATGACTTGAATGTATGCTACCTACAAGAAACTCACTTCACCTGTAAAGACACATAACCACTGAAAAATAAAGGGATGAAAAAAGATATTTCACTCAAAAGGAAACCAGAACCAAATGAGAGTAGCTATACTTATATAAAACAGACTGTAAGTCAAAACCAGTAAAATGAGACAAATAAAGTCATTATATAATGATAAAGAACCCAATTAAGCAAGAAAATATAACAATTCTAAATATACATGCACCAAACACTGGAACAAATATAAAGCAAATACTATTAGATCTAAAGGGAGATATAGACTCCAATATAATAATAGTTAGGGACTTAAACACTCCATTCTCATTCTCAGTATTAGAAAGTTCATCTATATAGAAAGTTAATGAGGAAAGATTGGATTTAAATTGCATTTTAGACCAAATGGACTTACAGACATCTACAGAATATTTATCCAACAGGCACAGAACACACATTCATCTCATCAGTACATGGAACATTCTCTAAGATAGATGATATGTTGGGCAAAAATTGTAAATCTCAACAATCTTTTAAATGAAATAATATCAAGTATCTTCCCAAATCACAATGGAATAAAATTAAAAATCAATAATAAGAGGAACTGTGAAAACTTTACAAATAAATATAAATTGAATGGCATGCTCCTGAATGACTACTAGGTCAATGAAGAAATTAAGATGGAACTCAAAAATTTCTTGAAGCAAATGAAAATGGAAACACAGCTTCCCAAAACTTATGGGATACAACAAAAGCATGGCTAAAAGGGAAGTTTATAGCAATAAAGGTCTACATCAAAGAAGTAGAAAGACTTCAAATAAACTATCTAGCAATGCACCTCAAGGAACTAGAAAAGCAATAACAAACAAAACCCAAAATTAACAGAAGGAAAGAAATTATATGAAGGTCCGAGTATAACTAAACAAAATAGAGACTTAAAAATAATATAAAGGATCAAAGAAACAAAAAGTTGGGTTTCGAAAAGATAAAGAAAATTGATAAACTGCTAGCTAGACTAACCAAGAAAAAAGACAAAAGACCCAAATAAACAAAATCAGAAATGAAAAGGGAGACATTATAATTGATATCACAGAAATACAAAAAAAAAATCATCAGAGACTATTATGAACAACTATGTACTAATAACTGGAAAACCTAGAGGAAATGGATAAATTCCTGGACACATTCAACCTATCAAGATTAAATCAGGAATAAATAGAAAACCTGAGCATAAAAATATTGAGTAATGAGATTGAACCATTAATAAAAATTTTCCCAACAGAGAAAATCCCAGGTCTAGATGGCTTCATTGTGAAATTATGCCAAATTTGTAAATAAGAACTAACACTAATTCTCCTCAAACTATTCCAAAAAATAGAAGAGGAAAGAATTCCCTCCCCCTAACTCATTCTTATTATAAGGCCATCATTATCCTGAAAAAAGAAACCAAAAAGGACACAACAAAAAAAGAAAACTACAAACTAATATCCATAATGAACAGAATAAGAAAAATTCTCAACAAAATACTAGCAAACTTAATTCAACAGCATATCAAAAAGATAATACACCATGATCAAGAGGGATTTATCCCAGGGATGCATGGTCAGTTTAACATACATAAATCAATACATGTGATACATCACATCAACAGAATGAAGGACAAAAATCATATGATCATCTAAATAAATACAGAAAAAGTTTGATAAAACTTAACATTCCTTCCATATAAAAATTATGAACAAACTAGGCATAACCGTAACATACCTCAACATAAAAAAGGCCATATATGACAAACCTACTGCTAACATCATACTGAATGGGGAAAAGTTGAAAGCATTTCCTCTAAGAACTGGAACAGGACAAGGGGATGCCCACTTTTACCGCTCCTCTTTGACACAGTACTGGAAGTACTAGCCAGAGAAATCAGGCAAGAGAAATAAATTAATAGCATCCAAATTTGGAATGAGGATGTCAAATTGTCCCACTTTGCAGATGATGTGATCTCATATTTTATAAATTCTAAAGACTCTACCCACAAACTCTTAGATCTGATTTAAAAATCCAGTAAAGTTGCAGGATACAAAATTAACATACAAAAAATCAGTAGCATTTCTGTACATTAATAAAGAACTAACTGAAAAAGAAGTCTAGAAGGCAATCCCATTTACAATAGCTGTACAAAGAAATTAATGAAAGAAATTGAAAAGGACACAAATAGAAAGACATCCCTTCATGAATTTGAAGAATTAATGTCATTAAAGTAACCAGATTACCAAAAGCAGTCTACAGATTCTATACAGACTCTATTAAGAGACTGTGACATTTTTCTGTGACATTTTTCACAGAAATATTAAAAACAATCCTAAAGTTTATATGGAATTGAAAAACAAAAACCAAATAGCCAAAGCAAACAGAACAAAGCTGGAGGCATCACACTATGGACTTAAAAATATATTACAAGGCTATAGTAATCACAATAGCAAGTATTGTGTATAAAAAAACATAAACATAGATCAATGGAACAGAATAGAGAATCCAGAAATAAATCCAATTATTTACAGCCAACTCATTTTTAACTGATGTCAAGAACATATATTGAGGAAAGGATACCCTCCTCAATAAATGGTGCTAGGAAATCTGGACATCCATGTTCAGAATAATAAAAACAGACCATATCTTTCACCATATACAAAATGGATTAAGTCAACTCAAAATGGATTAAATATTTAAATGTAAGACCTGAAACTATAAAACTACTGGAAGAAAACACTGGGGGAAAACTTCAGAACACTGGTCTATGCAAAGATTTTATGGCCAACACCTCAAAAGCACAGTAAATAAAAACAAAAATGGACAAATGGGACTATATTAAACTAAAAAGCTTCTGCACATCAAAGAAAACAATCGACAGACTGACAAGACAACCTGTTAAATGGGAGAAAATATTTGCAAACTATTCATCCAACAAGGGACTAATATCCAGAATATACAAAGAACTCAAACATCTCAACAGCAAAAAAACCCCAAATAATCCCATTAATAAGAGGGCAAAGGACATAAATAGACATTTCTCAAAAGAAAGCATACAAATGGCTGACAGGTAAATGAAAAAAAATCCTTAACATTACTAATCATTAGGGAAATACAAGTCAAAAAACATGAGATATCATCTTATTCCAGTTAGAATGGCTACTATTAAAAAGACAAAAAATAACACATGACGTGAGGATTTGGGGAAAGGCAACTCTCATATATTGTTGGCAGGAATGTAAAATAGTATACCCAGTTTGTAAAACAGTATGAAGATTTCTTAGAAAACTAAAAACAGAGCTACCCTATGATCCAGCAAATCCACTATTGGGTATACATCCAAAGGAAAGGAAATCAGTGTATCAAAGGGATACCTGCACCATGATGTTTATTGTAGCACTATTCACCATGGTGAAAATACGGAATCAACCAAAGTGTCCTTCTGTGGATAAACAGATAAAGAAAATGTGGCATATGCACACAGTGGAATACCATTGGCCATGAAAAAGAATGAAATCCTATTACTTGCACCAACATGGATAGAACTGGAGATAATTGTGTTAAATAAAATAAGCCAGAACAGAAAGACAGATACCACATATTCTCACATATGGAAGCTAAAAAAGTTGCTCTCACGTAGGTAGAGAGTTGAATGGTAGTTACCAGAGGCTGAGAGGGTGTATGGGAGGGGAATGGAATGAAGAGAGGTTGGTAATGGGTACAAACACACAGTTATATAGATGGAATAAGTTTTAATGTTTGACATAACAGGGAGGTGACTATAGTTAGCAACAATGTACTGTATATTTCAAAATAACTAGAAGTGAGGACTGAAAATGTTCCCAACACACAGAAATGACAAATACTCAAAGTGATGGATACCCTGAAAGTCCTACTCAATCATTACACATTCTATGCATGTTACAAAACATCACATATACCCCATAAATTGTACTAACATTATGTATCTATAAAAACTTTTTTAAAGAAAGAATTATGATTAGAAACAAATTTTTCTATTTCCCTCATTTCTAGGACTTTCCCACAAGCAAACACCAGCAGAAAGGGAACTTAGTACCAACTGCTTCTAACCAAGCATGCATGCTGACCTAATTCTGTTTATGTTTTCACTTTAACAAGTCCATGCTCAGAATCACAATCATAGATGCCTCTAATTTCAGTAGTAGATACCTCTTGGTTAGGAGGTTATTTTGTCTCTAGGTAGCAGGGAGCAGGCTGTTTTCCTTTATATTCTTGGCATTCATTCAGGCTCCCAGGGGCAAATTAGTGACCAGTAAATCCAGTAAAAACAGAAATCATTTCCTAATAATACACCAAGAGAATTTCCAGGCCTCAGGGAGAGTAACGATCCTGCCCTTTGTAATTCTCAGACCACATTCCAAGTGCAAAATGGAATCATTTTTGTTTTCAAAGTGATGCTAATTTATTAGCCATGGTGCAAATGTTGACTATGGTAAAGGGACTTCAAAAGGCATGTCTGCAGTCCAGAAAGCTTGAGGGGGAAAGGGAAACCACTGGGGAGGTGGACAGAACCCAATAGGGTTCTCCAGACCAAATTGACTGCATTCAGCATTCCATCCACTCCTTTTCCTCCTCATTCATTAATTCTTTTATTATTGACCTACTAGACTTCAGGAACTTCCTAGGTGCTAGGTGTGTATGGATGTTTAATACATGATCTCTTTTCTCACAGAAATCACGATTGAGTCAGGGACACAGATGTGTAAACGAAGTACTAAAGCAAGTTTGTTTCCTTCAAAATAGATGCACGTACTTTGTACTAAGAAAGTGGCAGGAAATGTCAGAGAAAGCATTTGTAGGGGTGGGAGACGTCAGGGAAAACATGAGAGAGGATGAGAAGTTAGAAAGATGGATTTCGAAGGATAACTTAAACAAAATTTATCTAAATAAAACTTCAGATCTGCCAAAGAATAATTAAAGATGTTTATATTAGAGAAAATCTCTAGGTGGGATAAGAAGGTTCACCAGGGTCCCAAATCTTATTTGGGGTGTTTTCCCCTCAGGATCTCTTCTACACAGTCTCCTTGGAAGCTTAGTTAAGTGAAAGTCTTTATTACTCAGAGTTCTTCTTTACATGCAAAAGTATCTTAAGGAGAAAAGGAATTTACTGGAAAGTTATTAGGGGCCTATCCCATTGACAGAGTTTGGAAAAGCCGACTTGGAAAACAAAGAGGAACCAGAACAGCTACAAAGGACCAGGCAGTAGAAACAGAACAATGGTTAACCAGGAACAATCAAATCTTACTCTGTGACTCAGACAGATAAATTGACTTGCCCAGCATCACACAGCAGCAAAGAACTCCTGAAGCCACCACTGTCAAAGGTAATTTCTAAGCATTTCTATTTGGGGGCTCTGTTATGGACAATTACCATTTTTTGACTGTCAATATCCTCTTTCCTATTTGCATTCCTTTTTTTTTTTACTTGATTGCCTTTTAAAAATTTTCTAAATTGTAGTGAAATACACATAACATAAAATTTACTGTCTTAACTATTTTTAGTGCACAGTACAGTGGCATTAAGTACCTTCACATTATTGTGCAACATAGCCACTGTCAGTCTCCAGAACTCTTTACGTCTTGCAAAACTGAAATTCTGTAGCCACTAAACAATAACTCCCCATTTCCTCTTTCCTCAGTGCCTCGGGACCATCCTTACTTGCAACCTTATCTCCTTTTTGGGGAACCCTCCAAGTTATGTTGTCCTGGAGGAAATGACTATCTTCCACTACAAATCTTCCTGTCCTTGCCCAGGTTAGTCAGAAGGTGTCAGGTGATTCAAGTTCAGCCAAATCAGTGCTCTCTCTCTCCCAGGAGTTTGGTTTGTTTCTTCAGCAGAGACGCAAAGATACAGAGCTGGTGGGAGACATAGTCACAGAAACTGCAGGAACATATGACCTGCCCTATATCACACAGCTTGTTAAGTGGTAGAGCTAGGCTATCAACCCAAGTGATCTGAAATCAGAACTCACAAAGCTATTGAAGTAAAGAGCTAAATTTTAGCCATTTATTGAACAGAAAATTTGGTGAATTTCTTTACATATTAGGTCATAGGAATTTTAAAAAACATATTAATCTATAAACAAGGTTCCTTCCTTAAGAGGGGACATATACTAGCAATTACAGTGCAATTTGATGATAATTTCTATTACATTTTGTGGGAATATAAAGAAAGAAAATTCTAAGTTGGCCTGGAACGTGGGAAAGAATTCTCAGAAGTCATAGTGCTTGAGCCACGTACGCCTTGCAAGCAAACCCCAGAGAGCTTAGACTATGCAAAGACATTATGTTAACTGTGACTGCTGAGACAAGAGAGTTCACAATGCTCTGTGAACTACCAAATATCTCAGAAACTGCTAGCACATGAAATGAGAGAAGAGACATGGCCAGAAAGGACCTAAGAGGTTAGGGAGGGCATGGATGGGAAATGGGGAAGGGCCTCTTATGCCATGTAAATAAATATTTTTTAGCCCCCCAAGATGAATAGGAAGCCCTTTGATCCTCCGTGGGTTCATGAGACATCACACTGAAACTATATAAAAAATATTGCTGGTGGAGACAATCTGTCACTTCTTAAGAAAACAATTTTAAGGAGACAATTCTTAAGGAGACAATCTGTTGCTTATATTTAATATTATCTTTTCATTGTGGTGGGTAAAATCTGGGGGTGAGGTAAAGACAGTGGAGAACCCTTGATGTATTCTTGCTTTCGACATTTCTGAAGCCTACCCAAAATGTACTCTTTCCACTGGTAATTTACAATGTAACCCTACATTAGCAAAACTGTCATTGGTAGTACTTACACTGGGTGAAAAGGAAAAGAATGTATGAGGCTGGAGGAAGGGAGGGGGGAGTATGAAATAGAAGGAGATTTGTTGCTTTTTTCCCTAGGAGTAGCAGCCTGCTTATTGCCAAAACAATGAGCTCATCCCAAATGCTAAGGCGGTGAATGCCAGGTGAATCCATTGTCTATTGTTATACTTCACTATGAGGTAAGCACTTTTGTCGCTTCCTTTCTTGGGTAACCCCTGCTGTCCACAATGCATATCAACTTTGGAGACATTGGTCCCCACTAACACAGAAGGAATAGAAAATGTGTGAGAGAAATGTTTGCATAGAGAGTGATTAACTGAAAAAGGAGCTTTTGTTAGAGTGCACATTTTTTTTTTTTTTGAGACAGAGTCTGGCTCTGTTGCCCAGGCTAGAGTGCTGTGGCGTCAGCCTAGCTCATGGCAACCTCAAACTCCTGGGCTCAGGCAATCCTCCTGCCTTGGCCTCCCGAGTAGCTGGGACTACAGACATGCGCCACCGGCTAATTTTTTCTCTATATATTTTTAGTTGTCCAGATCATTTCTTTCTATTTTTAGTAGAGATGGGATCTCACTCTTTCTCAGGCTGGTCTTGAATTCCTGACCTTGAGTGATCCTCCCGCCTTGGCCTCCCAGAGTGCTAGGATTACAGGCGTGAGCCACCGCGCCCAGCCTAGAGTGCAAATTTTTTTAAACTCTGTCCATGCTGGCGGCATGGTAGCAACATCTGTCTTCCCTTTCCAGGTTTATTATAAGCTTTAAGGCACACAACATTGGGGTGTAACTTTTTCTCTCTCCGCCTTGGCACATCAAACCATGCAGGGCATATAGAAAGTTTTTTAAAATGGTATAACTCACTAACCTGAATTATATTAGACCAATTTAGCAAATTACTTAGCAAAGAAGTAGTGAGGCTCTGTTAAGTGAAGGGTAGTAAGAGCTTCCTCTCTCAAGGAGCTTTAAAGTCTAGTGTGAGACAGAGCTTTCATAACTAATGAGTATAAACGAGACTGAAATGTACTTTGTAGAAAAAGACAACATAATTTGTCGTTTAAGATTTCAGCCTTTTTAGATTTGCCTGGTCTAGAATTCTGCTCTGCAACTTGATAACTCCATGACCTTGGGCAAGTTACATAATCTTTCCAGATCTCAGTTTTCTCATCTATAAAATGGAAATAGAAATACTACCTCCAGGTTTGTGCTCTTAATGAGTTTCCAGATATTGCCAGTGCTGCTGGTCTGTGAGGGGTAAAGGTCTAAGTGACAAAGTTAGAATTTATATGAAATATTATTTCATTTCCCTTTTCCTTCCAAAACCATCGGTCATCAAATCTTGTCAATTATTCCTTTTAAATACCTCTCAAATCTATTCCCTCCTGTCTTCTCTGCTTTCTTTTTTCTAGTCAAATCTGGACAATTGCAATGAACATCTCACTTACCTATCTGGTCTCATCTCATGCTAGTGTATCCTATGTTGTCAGGACTATTTTTCTCACATGAAAATATGATCATGCTACTACTTCTCTTTGTTTAACATTTTTCCCTGCACCCTACAGGGTAAAAGGTAAACTCACCTGAACACTCTGCCCTACTTCTACGTCCAATGTTATGTCCTGCTACTCCTGCAACACTCCACTTTCAACTTCTCCTTCCCCCACCCCCAGTGCACCTGCACACGGCACACATGCATGCACACACACATACACACAGTAACTGCTTCAGAACAAGAGTGATCTCTCCTAATATCTTGGCCTTTGCTACATGCTCCTTCCCTGCATGTAATGCAACTCATCCTTTACATATCAATTTAAATATCACCTACTTCATGATGCCTTCTCTGATCTCCAGGGATGATTTAAGAACTCCTTCTCCACTGTACTTTCTAAGTACCACCATCAAACCAATCTTTCTTGGTTGTTGTTAGCTTCCATGTTTCTTTTCCCACTACTACTTAAGATCTTTGATAGCAAACCATAGCTTTCCAACTTTGATTCCCTAGTGCCTATCCCCAGCCCCAAAAAGGGTTATGACTATACATATTAATAGATAAATTAATAAATTGAATAGATGAACATATGTCAATATTTGATAGTATTAGTAAACTTGGATTATAGCCCAACACAAGAAAGAATTTTATTGCAACTAAACCTCCTGCGTTCCCTGAGCAGTAGTGAGCTCCCTGCCACCCAAGAGAAAAATAGGCAGGGATAATAAGAAAGGAAGCTTTATTTTGAGTGTATATTTTAACTAAATAATCTTTTAAATCCCTTCCAATTATGAAATTCTATGCTATGAGATAAATTTTGGAAGTATATTCATCTTTGAAAGATTTCCAGACCATATATAATTTCCTCCTAAACTATACAGGAAGGACTAAAGGAAATTCCAGATTTGTGGCGCATAGAGAGATGGCAGTTTATCGTCCACATTTTTAACTATATGCTATTTAAACTTTCATGAAATGAATTGAATCATAATCATCTCTTTGACATGTCTTCCACTACAACCAAAAGCTTTCCAGCTCAGCACAAAGACTCACATTTACCATAGCTTCGGGAGGCAAGTAAAAGTAGACAACTTGACTTTAACTTTTCCTCTCTGTGCTACTCTGCAATTTCTGTAAAGTCTTTACTCTTCAAAACAGTAAAAGAGCTTTTGCCAGAAGGAAAAATAAAATTTATGGAATCATTGTCTCAAAGAACAGAAGCTACTTCCAAGAGACACATTTTTCATTTGGGGATATAGCATTAAATCTATAATGACCGCGTTTTGGCCCATCTTTACAGGAAAAATTGCAAATTTCCTTCTAATTCGAAATTAGAATAATTCTTCACTAGTCATAAGGTTTAAGAATATCATGGCTAATTGGGCTCTATAAATTCATTTATTCAATAATTACACAAAAATTATTAAGTACTTAGCAATGCTACCTATTGTTTGATGTTATGAGACATATAAACAGGACACAATTCTTGTCCAAGAAGAGATCAAAGCCAATTTGTTAAATGGCAATTCAGAAAACATAACAAAAAAGTACCTTATATTAATCCACTAAGAGACTAAATCAATGAAAGACTACTTCACCAAATTAAAAAAAACATATATTTTTATTTTACTTCTGCCCTTGTTGATTTAGGTGATTGGACGTACTTTCCCTTTAGTGTGCCTGTGCATCTGTATTATTTTAACCCCCATCTAGTGATGGATACATGTCCTACTCATTTTTTTCTAATTTTTTCCCTATCCTGTACCCTCACCTCTGGACCAGCCACAGAGATTGCCTGATAAATACTTTAAACAGGGTCTAGGAGAGTTCACCTAAGCCATTTTTTCTCTAAGGGAAATGTTAAGGCAGGGGCAAACCAAACATTCTGAGAACAAATCTGAAATAATCTGGTGTGCTAATTTTTTATTACTTTTGGAAAATTGAATTTTAGGAAGTTAACATTATAGTGACTATCAAGGATCTGACCATCTAGTCAAAAGAAACAGGAGTAAACCAACAATCACGATAGAAGCATGTTCCTCACAGTGTCGTCCCTGAGTCATCACTCACAATAGCCAAGATATAGAAACTAACTAAGTGTCCATGTCTGTGCATGGATCAGTGGATAAAGAAAATGTATATACACACACACAATGAAATATTATTCAGCCCTAAAAAAGAAGTAAATCCCTACCATTTTTGCAACAACATAGATGAACTTGGAGGACATTATGCTAAGTGAAATAAGCCAAACATAGAAATATAAATATAGCATGGTTTCACTTATACGAGGAATCTGAAAAGGTCGAACTCCTAGAAAGAGAGAGTAGAAGGGAGATTACCAGAGGTCACTGGGTGGAGAAAATAGGGAGATAGGGAGATCTTGATCAAAGGATACAAACTTTCAGTTATAAGGTGAATAAATCCTAGAGACCTAATCTATAATATTATGTTGTATACCTGAAATTTGCTAAGAGAGTAGATCGTAAATATTCTCACCACAACTGCAAGGTGATGTTATTTAGCTTGATTGTGGTAATCATTTCACAATGCATACTTACATCAAAGCATCACTTTGCACACTTTAAATATACACAATTTTATTTATCAATCATTCCTCATTAAAGTTGGAAAAAATAAAAATTATTTAAAAATTTTTAATTAAAAAATGTGTTTCTGCATCTACTATTATTAGCATACTCAGGAACTGGATAGAGTGTGCATTCTCAAGGCCTACCCCAGATCTATTGAATCAGGAACTTTGGGAAAGGGGTACATCAATCTCTGGTTTAACAAGGTCCTCCAGGTGATTGTGGTCATGGTCATGTTTGAGAACTCTTATGGTAAAGTGTGAGAAATGGTCTGGTGGGAGGGCATTTCAGAGCACTGTATGGAGCACAGAAGGGGCTAATTAACCCATCATGGAGAACTCAAGGCAGGCTTCCCAGGGAAGCTTAGCACCTGACAATTTTTATCATGTAATTCAGTTTTTTTTATTCCCTTAAATTCTGCCAGGGTTGCTAACAATAACACTGTGTGATTTGAATTTCTTCACAACTTCCTCCTCTTAACTATTCTCTGATGGCTTTTAAGAATAATTAGAAACACAGGACACAGGGATTTAGTTATAAAAAAAAAGAAGAAGAAGAAGAAGGAAAAGAAAAAAAAAATGGAGATGAAGTTGACAGTATGAAAATAACCAATTTTTCTTCAATGTCGCAAAGAGCGGGGGCTCTGGGACCAATTAACCCTGAGTTAGGATTGGTAGATTTTGGAAATAAAACCATAACATGACCAGTTAAATGTAGATGTCAGAAAAAGTGAACGCTTTTTAGTATAAGTGTGTCCCATGCAATAATTTGGATTTATGCATGCTAAAAAATTATTCATTTTTTCTTACCTGAAATGCAATTTAACTTAGTGTTCTATATTTTATCTGGTAACCCTATCCTGGGTTCAAGTCATGGACTATTACTAACTCACTTTTTACTTTAAATTGGAGATCAATAACAATAACATAAAATATTTATTGGGCACTTACTGTTTACCATATATTATCCAAAGCATATGGGAGCATAATCTTATTAAATCCTCACAATATCCTGATAAAGCAGGTACTATTGTTAGGTTCCTTATAAATACAAGGAAATCAGGGCTTAGCAATTGGGTCATCAAAGCTAGTAGAAGGCAGATGGAATTTGAATACATATCTATCCTGATTCCAAACCACAGCTTTTAATGACTACATTCTATGGCCTCTCCTATACTGCAATTTACTGAATCCTTATGAAGCTTAATTTCTTTTCAGTTTTTGTGAAGATTAATTGAGATGACGTATTGCACCTAACCCAGTTTGTGGTAGTATGTAGATACATAGTATTTAAATTTATTAATAATAAAATTTATACTTAAAATCGAGAAAACTGACTTAAAAATGTACTTGGTTTCAGAACAATACTTCCACTTTACTGCAACCACAGTAATAAGTCTTGGGAAAGAGGGACTCTGATTTATCTGAGATTGTATAGACTTATATTTTGGCCTGAGGTCATTAAGGACAGAGTTATAGTTAAAATTCTTTAATTATATCCTGGCTGGGAGTTGACTTTCTGGTCTTTATGCAGGTGACAGAAGGAGGAAGTGTTCCTCCACAGAATGCCACGGTCAATGGAGGAAAAATGGTATCCTGGAGTATTATTTTGAATCCTGAGTGACTCTGAGACTTCAAGGGCCACAGCTACTCAGGACCTATGAGTGACCATGTAGACAAGGAATGAAATGACCAAAGAGCCTACAGAAAGAAGGAAAAGGGACAGTAGGTGTGGATGTCAAAAGCAGAGGATTCAAGTGTCCTGCTTCATTAGTTGTTCTGAGGATTAAAAGAAACGATATACGTAAAATGCTCTGTATGGTGCTAGGGATACAACAACATGCTTAACGGATGACATGTATTTTAGTTGTTACGGATATTAACATTACCGAAATGAATGGGAAATCCCTCCTGCAAAAAGGAACTTCTTTTTGAAACAAGCATCACAAACTCTTCCAAGTCACGATTGTCTCAACCAAGACTGAAATAATAGATCTGGATATGCTTTAGTATTTGCCCTCCTGAAACAAAAAGAACAACAAAAACTCTTGTTCCCACTTATCTGTTAGCTACTATTAAGAACTTTAAAGGGTCTGAGGCTGTACTTTCCTTGAAAATTATCAAGTTAGCTGAACACAAATTCATGGATGCTGGTAGAAGACATGAGACAAAGAACAGTTTATTACTCACAGCAGTAGCAGTAGCAAGAGTATCAGCAATTTTTCCATCAACCCTCAATCCCGACAATGTGACAAAAAGAGGGCCAAATGTCACCTGTTCATGCAGTAGATTGTCACAGGAGAGAAAAATTTTATCTGAGAGAACCAAATCTTTTCAAATGGGCAATAAATATACCTTTCTCCAGGGGCTGGGGGAGAATTGTCTTTATTATACTGAACAGTAAACATGTCTACCCTTTACTTCAGAGGGAGATACTATCTCTATCTTCTAAGGCTGTGAGCAAAACTATCCTTTTCTCTGGAAGGAAACAATATCTGTATCTTCTAAGAATTTTCTCTTAAGAAACATCCTTGAAAAAAGATAGTCCAGAACAAAAGGCACCGAAATAAATCAGGAAACTAAGGTGATGTACTATGTTTTGGAGAGGCCCGGCATGGTTTCAGGTGGTTCTTGTTATGAGATAATTTACTGCATGCATGCAATGTTTTAGGGTAAAATAATGCTATGAAGGATGCTTTATAAATTGTAGTTGTGTGTTCTCTCTGACTCTTTCTAAAACAAATGTGTGTGGGAATATGTAAGAAAATTTTTAACAAAAGCCAACAAAGCATGCACCTGGCCTAGGTAGCCAAATTCTATTATAAGCTCTCAATAACATCTTACAGTTTTCCCTCATAGTTTTAGTGACAATTGTAACTAATTAAGCATTTGTTTCCTTTTCATTGCATTTCTGTCAGTCTTCCTAGATTATAAGCTTTCTGTTACTGAGTGACTTGTATGTCTATTTTTTTTTTTAACTCTATGTTTGAGTCACCTACCAGAGCACCTGGCATATAACAGATATACAATAGATATATGCAGTAATTTTTTAAAATGTTAACTGAATTGAATTTCACCTCACTTATAAATGAAACACAAAAACTTGACCACAAGTATTAATTCTACCCCACATCTTATCTCCACCAAAACATCCAAAAAATCTGATTTGAGTTTCCCAAAAGGCTGAGAGGGGAAATGACATAAGAGATTATCTAATATTTCCACTTTATTTTATAAGTGAGGAAACTAAGAGCCAGAGATGGCAAATAAATTGTCCACAAACCAAGTAATGATGGACCTGCGCCAGAATTCAGGTTTCCTATCTATTGGCCTAATGCATTTTCATCTATGTTATTTCTTCACCCGTCCCTTCAATCTCTTGTGGCAAAGTTTTAAAGCACTTCTGTAGTTATTCACTATGAAGACATGTGGTGAGAGGTTGCTAAGGCAAGAGTGGGAAGATGGAAGTGTCTGCACTCTAGGTCCACACCACCCACCTCTCCTCCTGTGGGTCAGGGAGCCTGAGCTCCGAAACATAAACAAATCTGCAATGCGTTTTCAAAGTTGTGAACTGTGCCTGATGTTTTTCAGAGTGTTCTGGATCTGGGAAAAGAAGATATGATATGGCTTATAAGACTGAGAGATATCTCTACAAATCAAAATGTCTGTGAATCTGCCAAAGCCCAATTCCAAAGACCAGAGACATTTCTGTCTTTTCCTCCTATCTTGTTTAAATTAGCATACAAGAAATATTTCCCATTTTAATTTGTTATATGGTTGTGACAAATTCGTAGTGAATGCACCATGGTTTAAGGATGTAAAGAATTATTAAAGAACTTAAAGAATTTCACCTCTTCCAAGATTTTAGTAATTTGTATATATGCTTTGGAAAAATGAAACAATCTCTCCACCGTAAAGATGCTGGGGAGCAGTTTCTGTTTCTAACACGAAAGAGTGTTTGATATTCTACTTACGTGGTGGGCTCCACAACATCCTTGTGATCAATTATCCCTCTGGGAGCCAGCTCTGACAAAGATGTTGCTTTGGAGGAAAGGTGCTCTGTCAATTTAATAAATAAATAAATGCCTGGACTAGACAGAACAGGAGAGGCTCTGGATTAAATAGAAGAAAAAATTTGGTTTCTAAATTTGAAAGGAATATGGGACTACTATCAGTATTCCACTTTGGGAAAAGCTAGGAAGATTTATTTTTGTGAACCTATCACAATTCCTGTTCTCATGCCGCTGTAGCTATTGGAATACCCGAGGTGAGATTGTTTTATGGCCTAACAAGAGCAGATACAGATCTCTCTTGCCTTACAGGCTAAGTGGTTTCACACTCATTTCTGAGCAATGAATCTCAGTTTTCTAGTGAATTCTGCAAAAAGATTTTTAGAGTTGTAATGCTGCAATGCAAAAATTTCTACCATGGGCTGAATGGAAAACTTAGAAAGAGGCCAGGCATCAATTTTCTCAGGGATACTGGACAAGCATTACTCTTACAATATGTTTTATAACCTGGTATTTCATTTGTAATATCTCACATAGATATGGCTTTCATGCATTCAATATGACTTAAGTCTGTATTCTTACAGATTCACAATTTAACTCTTTTCCTTTTTTGGAATTGAGGTTTTAATATGTAATAGGGTTATACTGTATTAGAACATTTTGCTGGCAAGTTTTACCATTAATGCATATTTTACCCTTGCCTGGCCATTTTTTAAGCCTGAGTTTGGTCCTTTTAAACTAATATTCCCTTCGTCTACAGATAGAGAACTCATTGTCTCACTCTCATGTATCATAACTTTTAGAGCATTTACAAGTCACTATAAAATCAGGCTTAGTTTGTGGATTGCACCAATGTGAATTTCCTGGTTTTGAGAGTGATCTTTGGTTATGTAAGATGTTACCATGGGAAAGATTAGGCAAAGAGTGCATGGGAACCTCTCTGTTCTATCTTCAAACCACTGAAACTCTCTGTGAATCTAGAATTTTTTTAAATAAAAAGTGAATATTGAAAGAGGTCTGGAAGTAGAAGACATAAAAGTTGGAAACAAACACTTGAGTGACAAACCTGACTCCTCCACTGGACAAATTATTTCTATTCTGTATATTTGTTAAACTGTAAAATGGAGATAGTAGCATATAGCAGTAGTAACAATTAAATGAGATTAAGTGTAACGGTTTGTTGATGGAGAGGAAATATGCCATTATAACTAAGATCCTCTAGAGCCAGACTGCCTGCATTCAAATCCAGATCATGCAATTTCTATGTGAATCTTTGGCCCAGGAATTTTATTTTGACTCAGTATTCTTGATCTGACAATTGGGATTATGGTAATAGCTTATTAAATTACTTATCAGTTAGTTGTGATGATGGTACTTAGCAAGACTACCTGAGTGTTGGCCCATAGTGAAGAAATCACTTGGCACATAGTTCAATAAATGTTAGTCTTATTTTTCATTTTCTGATTCTGACTTAAAGCCTATAAGCAGTCCATCAAAAGTAGCATAAATAAAATAATTGTTGTGTATCCACACAATGTATATTAAAAGTAATGAGTGAACAATCTCCCACTACATGTAAAACTTTGGGTGAATCTCACAAATATACTGAGTGAAAGAAGTCATCCACCAAGGAGTGGCTCAAAGTACAATTGCAGTTACATAAAGTAATAGATAAGGAATAAAACTTCTGCTTCTGGGCATGATGATGTAACTGTACTGGACCAGACCTACCACCAAAAACAATGAACACCTGAAAAAAAATATATAAACATTTTAACCATGGACTTTGTTCCCTCAAAGAAGATGAATCCATATTTTACCTCTAGGCACTTTCCAGACCCTGGCTTAGAGGAGGGTGACCCAAGAAGAACGTGGCAGAATCACTAACCTGATCACACAGAAACTAGAGTTCAGGAAGGCAGAGGCAGCTGGAATTTGTGAGACAGTGAATGAGAAGAGGAAGCTATACAGAGAAAAACCTCAAGAAATCTGCATAGAAATCCCCTTGAGTCATTGGCTGAATTTTAAGCTTTTAATGCGTAGGTAAAACCCCAGGAGTGAGAGCAAGGAACAACTGTCAATACAAGAACAGCTACCAGAAAGCTATAAATTGAACAACTATCAGAGCTCACATAGAGTTGGTAGATATTCCAATCCTTGCCAATTTGTATGAAAAGAGTTCATTGACAATCTGGAGCGTTCAGTAGAGACCCATGAAGTTTACTTTTTAGGAGTATGACTAATCCAGCCCTAGAGTAAAGGATTAAAAACAAACTACAAAAAGACTGAGATAATCTGCAAATAATGTGCCTCACTTGGCACAAATTGGTACATTCTTTAAGAGAAGACAACAAAATACAAACACTCAGCAACATAAAAACTACAATGTAAAATATCCAACCAAAAACTAAGAGATATGCCAAGAAGCAAAGAAGTGGGACCTATAGCCAGAAGAAAAATAGTCTACAGGAACAGACACAGAAATGATAGAGATGATAGCGTTAGTAGATAAGGTTTTAAAACAGCTTTTATAAATACGTTCAAGGTTTTAAAGAAAGCATTAACATAATGAGGAGAGTAATAAAAACCATGAAAAAAAAAGGAAAAATTCTGAGGTGAAAATGACAATACCTAAAATGAAAAATCACTGATGATCTTGACAGCAAATCAAATATTGGGGAAGAATAGATCAGTAAATTTGAAATCAGAGCAATGGAAACCATCCAGAATAAAGCACATACTCACAGACACACACACAAAGCTAAAAGAAATGAACAAAGCTGCTGCAACCTGTGGGAGAATGTGAGTGGTCTAACATACAAACAATTGATATTTAGCACAAATAATACAGAAAAAATGTTTGGGAGATAATGGCCAAAATATTTCTAAATGTATATATGCATTATAAAACCCATATATAATGCATATATACATTTAGAAATATATATACATTTATATATATACACATACATATATACATATATGTGTATATATAATTTATATATGTATATAGACACATTTAGAAATATATATATTTTATATATATATATGTATATATGTATATATAACCCACAGATCCAAGAAGCTCAACAAACCCCAAAAAGGATAAATACAAGGAAGATCACAGCAAGGCACATAATAATCAGATTGCTCAATACCAACAAGAAGAAGAAAATCTTAAAATAAACTTGAGAAAAAAACCACATTACCTACAGAGGAATTAAGATAAGAATCAATATTGAATTTACGTCAGAAATAATGGCAACCACAGTTAATGGAATACTATTTTAAAGTGCTATAAGAAATTAAAAATAAAAACAATTAACTTAGAATTCGATACCCAGAAAAATTAACTTCCAAAAATGAAGGTAAAATAAGTACAATTGAGGACAATCCAAAGCTGAAAGGATTAATCACCGGTACACCTATACCACACAAAAAAATTTAGAAATTCTTCAAGCTGAAAGAAAATGATACAAAATGAAAATATGAATCTGTACAAAGGAATGAAGATAGCTAGAAAGGATAAAGTTAAGATAAATTGTAAAGACTTAAAGAGTAATTATTTAAAGCAAAAACAATAAAAATGTATTTTGGGGTTTAAAACATACGTATATATAAAAATTGCAACAATAATAGCACAAAGGACAGAAGGAAAAATGAAAGCATACAGTTGTAAGGTTTTAACATTATAATGGAATGGTATAATATTGTTTAAACGTAGACTGTGATAAAGTTAAAGATGCAAATTGTAAACCTTAGATCATGCATTAAAGAATTCATCAAAGATGTAGAACTAATTAAAACACACACACACAAACACAAGCAAAGCAAATCAATGTTTCTCAACATCAGAATAGTTGATACCTTTGCGGGAGTAGTAACTGGAAGGGGGCACAAGGGAAACTTGATGGTGATGTTTTGGTAACGTTCTGCGTTTTGTCTGCATGTTTATTACATGGCCGTCTTCACCTTGTGGTAGCTAAGTGAGTTGTACAGTTAAGATATGTAGACTTTTCTATGTTTACATAAGCATATGTATATTGTGTATGTATATATGTATAAATATATGAGCAAAAGACAAAGAGGAGACAAGTAAGAGAACATCTTAGAAAATAGCAGGGCTACCATACTGCCCATTTAACTCACAGGAGCATAGTTCATATCATAATCTTTCTTTCTGAATAGCACCCCTTGGAGTTAGACCTAAACAAGATTATATGTCCTGATTTGATTGCTGTGGAAACTACCCTTCTCTTAGAATTGTATTTCAAAAATTTTTTTAAAAATTTCAGAATATTATGCGGTACAAATGTTTTGATTACATGGATTGCTTTTGTACTGCTTGAATCAAAGTTATAAATGTGCCCGTCACCCAGATAGTGTGCGTTGTACCTATTAGGCATGATTTCACCTATCCCCTCCTCTGCCCTCCCACCTGCATGATTTCTGTTGAGTTTTACTTCTGTCTGTGCACATGAGTGCCGATTGGTTAGTTCCAAGTTCTGTAAATTTGCTTGTTTTGCACTTATTTTCATGGCCAATTACATATTTTATGGTACAGGATTTTAGGAATAGAATTTCAATTTACAATAATATTATTCCTATACCAATTCTGCTCATAATTACATACATTGCTACAGCTGTCCAGAAACGAATGAGTGAAATCTTACTCATGAAACAGATAATGTGTGTCTGACAAGGCTCTGTTCAAGTATCACCTCCTCTCTGAAGCCTTGCTGGATTCCAACCAGGCAGAAATAATGTTTCTGAAAGCATCCCCAGCACATGTGTCCTAATAAATAGGGATGATTTGTTTATTTCCCCTTCTCCCTGACTAGACCGTTTTAGCCATCTTTGTATTCTCAGCACCTGGTACGGGGTCTAACATATGGCAAGTGCTCAAAAAATGCTTGAAAGTGAGGGAGAGAGGACGTGGGGCGGGGGGAGGAGAAAAAAAGGAAAGGAAAGAAAGAAAGGATTTTTTTAACACTAGCAAATTAAGGGGATTATATTCAGGGTTGGATGAAACAATTGTCCAGCAAGCTTCAATTTTCATCCATTGTCACAGAGTAATTAGAATCTTTCTAGGTCCTTTCACAGTGATGACTGTAAATACTTTGAAAGTATTAATCCAGTGCTAGACTGGTGCTTCATGTCCTGCTATGCCATATGAATCGTTTCCCTTATGATCTGAGGACAGTAAAATATTTTACAAATATTATCTTGCCAAATGAGTATGTGTAAAAATTGTCCTCAGGGCTTCCCGTGATGAAAGAGTATGCACACCAACAAAATAAACATGCTTCTCCAACCCCCAGGCAACAATGTTCAGTCCCTTCTCAGATTCCCAGTGCACGTTATTCATTTGTCTAATATGGTATTCAGTGCAGCATGTTGGAGCCTGTTACGTTTCCTCTGCCCAATAGTATTGTAAGCTTCTTGAGGACAGAGACTGTGTCATCATCTTTTTATTCTCAGTTCCTAACACAGGGAATGGCACATGGTAGGTGCTCCATACTTATTTCTTGAGTGATTAAATGAATAAAAGAACATCTTGTAATATTTATACTTGAATACATTCTAAATGTCTAGTCAATGCAGTTGTCTGGCATCCAACCTTAAAGACATCTCCAAAGTAAGGAGTTAACAAAAGGTCTTTGTTAAGAGTCAGCTCCCAACCCTGTGGGGGCAACATCACAACCAGAAAGGAGCCTTAAATTATTCTCAGTATCGCAGGAACAATCTGATCGCCCAGAAGGCAGCCCTCTCATTTCTAGCAATATTTAGCATTAGTTGTATTTTTCATGTGAAATTTGATAATCTCAGAGATGTTTGTAGATCCAGTTAAAAAAAAAAGATGAAAAGAAAAGAAGGATAGAAGTGGAAAGAAAAATTATTTTCTATTTAAGCACAAACATGTGGCAGGTACTATGCTAGGTGCTCAGGATTCAATGTTGAAATAAGATGCGTTCCGAGGCTTAGCTCACACATTTCTCGGGTCTGTGGAATCCTTAAATGCCTTTTACTACAATCTCAAAATGAGAAGAAAAAAAAAAGAAAGTAAGAAAGAAATTGATCATTGAGATTACAGCAATTTGGTGCTCAATTTTGGTGTTCATTTAGCTTTAAAATCCTATAAAATGTGCTCTTAATTTACCAATAGAACAAAGAAGTCAATAAAACAAAATGTCATAGCCATTGTTTCACTCCCAAACTGCTCTTCAGAATCAAAATAAGAACTCAGAAGTATCAGAGATAAAATGTTCTGCTCTCCCTATTCAAGCACAAAAAACAGAAGGAAGAGACTTGGCAGCCCACAGAACATGTCCTGCATTGGGGTGTTGACAATGGGATCAAAATGGGATCAAAGCTGAGTCATAGGTTTCCAATGACAAGGTGATTGATAAGGAGACATATGGAATATTCTCATGTCATAATGAGAGAAACGTACCAAGGAAAAGAGGGCCATGCAGAGAGCTGTGGGTTGGGAGAGGGTTTAGGAAGCTCTAAAACAATAATGGAAAAATATTTTTAAATATGCCAGTGAAGGAGAACATTTATCAACATCATTACAGTCTCTAGATGATTTTGAAACTCTATTTATTTGAACTTGCTTGAATGTGACTTTGTGTGAGCCTACCAAAGGAAATTTTCTAGTAGTCTAAATGCTGAAATGTTTTATTCTAAATTTTCTAGATTTTTTTATTGAAAATAAATATAAAATGAGACTCAAAGTACTTCCTTTTCAGAAACAACACTTCAGATTAAATCCTCAGTTGGGATATTCACTCCTGTGGTAAATATGATTAAACTGCAATGCTCAATCTTTGCAGTGTAGAGAACTGATGATTCTGGTAGTGTCTGACTCTCAAAAATGTCCAGTTGAGTAAGACGTTTACATAAATTTATTTTATACAAATTTACAACATGTGTACATAAATTAGTAAAATAAGAGGTGTAATATTTCTACAGATTCTGAGAGAGGCCCAGAGAAAAAAAACATGGGACTTCAGGGGATAGAAACATTGTATCCATGTAAAGACAAAAATGCATCACCATTGGGAGGAAAATAAATGTTCTGTTTAAAGATTATTCTGAAATAGAAAGAGCTTGGTAGGAGAGTAGGAATAATGCCTACTTTGCAGTCGTTATCATATGGATAGGAGTGCATGTGTAAGAGGTCTCAAATATCATCAAACATATAACTGATGTCCAGTAAATGAGCTAAAACACTGTAAAAAGAGGAATCACTGTCAATTTTTGTTAGTACCCTTACTAAAAATATTTTGAAATACTAGTCTACTTTCTATCCTTTAGGAACCTGTGCTTGCTGATGATAACTATCAATAATAAGCTTAGAGTGTCCCAGTCTCTATCATTTTTATTATACTTCACATTATGCTAGCTGGAAGTGGAGACCTACAGTAGAAAATTCAGATGCTTCAGGAACCAAGCAGGTCTTGTAAGTGTGTGAAAAATTCTGTAATAAAGCAACAAAAAGTGGGCAAATTGGAAGGCAACTATCTCTCCTAAAAGCATTTCATTTTAAGTTCCAAGGATTTAAAAGTCTGTGCTTCAAAGATTCAGAAAACTCCCTGTCAAATTCCAGCTGGTATTTTTACAGAAATTGAAAAGCTAATCCTAAAATTCATATGGAAATGCAAAGGATTCAGAAAAACCAAAACAATCTTGAAACAGAACTAAGTTTGAGGTTTTATACTTCTTGATCTGATTCCAAAGCTTACTACAAAGCTACAACAATCAAGACAGTGTGGTAGCTACATAAGGGTATCATTCAGGTCAAAGGAATAGAATCAAGTGTCTCAAAGTAAATCTTCATATTTATGGTCAACTGCTTTTTGACAAAGTTATCAAGACAATTCAATGTGGAAAGGGTAGGCTTTTGAACAAATCATTCTGGGACAATTATATGTCCACATGTTGAAGGATGAATTTGTCCACTTACATCATACCATAAAAGGAAAATTAATGCAAAATAGATCCTAGACCTACATATAAGATCTAAAACTATAAAACTCTTAAAAGAAAACATAGAGGTAAATTTTTGTGACCCTGTGTGAAAATATTTCTTAGACATGGCATAAAAAATTTTATTAATACAAGATAAGGATAATAAATTACACTTCATCAAAATTAGAAACTTTTGCACTTCAAAAGGCATTACCAAAAAAGTGAAAAAAGACAGATTAGGAGAAAATATTTGTAAATTGTATATCCAGTAAGGGACTTGTATCTAGAATAAAAGAAGTCTTATAACTCAATAATGAAAAAACAAATAAACCAATTTTAAAATGTTAAAAAAAATTGAATTGACATTTCACCAAAGAAACTATATAAGTGGCCAATATGCGCATGAAAAGATGCTCAACATCACTGGGCATTAGGGAAATACAATTTAAAACCATAATGAGATATCACTTCACACCCACCAGAATGGTTATAGTCAGAAATAGACAAAAACAAGGGCTGATGTAAAAGTGAAGAAGCTGGAAATTGAAACGCAAAATAGAGCAGTCACTTTGGAAAATAGTTTGGCAGTTTTTTTAAACTTTGAACATAGAGTTACCATATGACCAAGCAATTCCACTCTTTGGCATCATGCAAGAGAAATGAAAAGATATGTCCACTGAAAGATTTGTACATGAATGCTCATAGCAGCAGTACTCATAATAGTCAAAAAGTGAAAGTAACCCAAATGCCCATCAACTGGGCAATGGATAAACAAAGTGTGGTATGTCCATACAATGGAATACTATTTGGCAATAAAAAGGAGCAAATTACTGAAGACATGTTCTACAGCATGAATAAATCACAAAACCATTATGCTGAGTGACAAAAGCTAGACAAAAAGGCCACATATTGCTTGATTATGTTTATAGAAAATGTCGAGAAAAAATGTCAAAAAAGTTGTTGAGTTGAATTTTGGGGAGACATGATTTAGTGCATCAGGGAAGTCCCATTTAATCACAGAGAAAATAGGCAGAGAGCTGGTGTACTTGGTGTCAAATAGAAAGCCCTTGGCTAGGTTTCTGTCTTTTACTCCATGACCTCTTCATTGCCAGTTTTTTTTTTTCTTCCTTTTCTTTTTGTTTCTCCTTTCTTTTTCCTCCAATGGGAAAACATTTCAAAACCACAAAATATGGCCCAGAAAATCATATTGGTACCTAATTAGACCTGAGAATACCCAGAATTCATCCTGAATGGTGTTTTCCCCATATAGAGCAGGTGGTCTCCCAGCATTCATAGTTGCTTGCTTTCTTATTCTGTTTTAAGCAACTTGTCGATCTTCTTTCAGTGAACTCAACAGTGGCTTGAAGATCCTGGTTACTTTAACCTGTAATTCTTCTTCTGATATTGTACACTCATAGGTGACAGTGCCTAGTTTATCTAGAAAATTTGCCCAAATCCCTGCAGAGAAGCCTTCATCAAAATCAAGATTGGATTTGAGAGCTGATACTCCCCTGTCATATTAGTTAAAATCTCCTGGGTGTGAAGATGGTGAAAAACATGAAGATGAAGATGAAGATGGTGATGAAGACCAAGACAGAGCCCAAAGTTATTATTTATTATACACTATGTAGATACACTTTAGATACATTATGGTATTTATCTCCTTTCCTACTGACATCCATTCTCTTATTTATCAATGTGACATCCTTCTTATCAGTTCCCTAAATCCCTATCTCACCTTATTTTAAATCATCTCTAATAACAGTGATTTCACCAAAGTATTCATTTGTTATGTAAACTAGTATTTTATAATTGCTCTTTCATGACATATTGGTTAAGAGCTGGAGGTTTGGAGCCTGAGAGACCTAGACTTGTATCTTAGATACCAGATGTTTTTTGGACAAATTTTTAACCTCTCAGAACCTAATCTATAAAATAGAGTTAATTGCATCTCCTTCATAGACCATTGTAAGAATTAAACAAGCAACTATGTTGAGTGATTACTGCATGTTCTGGCCCAACAAAACAGAGCTTTTAATACTATTAGGATAAGTGACTTGCTCGGGTTCTGTGATAACAAAGAGGGAATTAGAACCCTCTGTATCATATTGTACTCTTTCATGCTACACCTCCTTTCTTTAACTGACATGCTTTGCATTCTAGTCTAAGAGAAAGGAAGGATTGTTTAGCAAGAAGAGCATAAACTTAAACATAAGTGAAGACTAGGCTCTAGTCTTGTCACCATTATTTTCTATCTCTGTCACCCTGTCCAACACTCTCAGTCTTCAGAATTTTTGTCTATCAAATTACTGACTGTGATTATATGTGATAGAGTTGTACTGAAACATTGTAAATGATTTATAAATGTTAGTTGCTAATTTTTTGCTTCCTTCTTTATAATGCCAATAAGGGACATCACAACTCCAATTACTCTATTTACCTGTATGATCCTATTTTTCCCTTTCTGGTGTACCGTGCCCTTATACTCTCTGCTTGCCACCCTCTAATCTAAACCTGCTTTTTAAAAACAGTCTACATCAGCAACATGGCGGAATAGGAAACTCCTGACTCTCCTTCCATCCATGGGTACATCAAATAAAAACTGTTTATGGATCAATTCCCTCTAAAGGAAAGTCAGAGAATAGTTGAGAGACTCTTACTCATGGGGCAACTGAGAAAACATTCACATAAAACAAGAAAAGCTGAGGCACTTTCAGGCATGTACTTCTCCCAGGGTACTGTGTCATAAAATCAGGAAAGGACTCTCCAATACCCAGCTTCTCCTCATGGAGAGGAGGGTTTGGACATCACATAGACTGCCCTAATACTAAAGGTTTCCCGTGGTTTGGCTCTTAAGTCACCAACTCTGGGAGCACAGGGGATTAGATACAAGTGAGTCCCTCTAGGCCACAGGGGGAAAAAATGATGGCTTCATACAGGTGTGTAGGTACTTCCAGAGGCTTTATCTCCTGGGATCAGTGCAGAGAGGGGGATTTAAAAATGCAGTCCCCTCTCTCTCCCTGGAAGGGACACACTCTTTCAGTGGCTACTTGGTGATCTAGCTTCTAACTAACTGGCATTAGGGGATTAAAGGTCAAATGAGTATTAACCTGCTGGCAGCCTGAGGAGCAGATGGATACTTCTAGAGTCTTCTTCCCTGACCCACCCCAGAGATAATTCCAGGTCTACTAATCCCTCCAGGAAGGAAATGGTCCACACATGGAGCACCCCAACTTCTATAGCTTCTACCAAGGGACTGCATCCTAAACCTATCTCTGGGAGCTGAGGGGGATAATATGAATCTAACTAGACCACAGAAAAAAGTGAGGTTTATATGGGTACATAAACTCTTCCAGGGGCTTCATCCCCCAAGAGTACTGCAGAGAAGCAGTTTTAAAAATTAAGCTTCCTGTTTCTCCCTGGAAGGGGTTTGCACCATGCATCAAATGTCCCAACTTTTATAGCTACCTCATGAAAGACTCCATCCTAAAACCACTAGCTCTAGAAGCAAAAGGAATTAGGCATATATGAGCTCCCTAGATCAGAAAAGCAAAAGTGGCATTAGACAGGCAGGTAAACACTTCCAGAGGCTATACCCTTTTGGAGCAGTGCAGAAAGGGGGCATAAATATGCCTTATTTTCTCTTTGGAAGGGGAGTATGGCACACACTCTCAGTGGCTACTTAACAGCCTAGCTTCTAACAAATCTGCTTCAGGAGCTTACAAGACAAATAAACAATAGCCTTCTAGCAACCAGAGTCAGAGGTTGGCACTTCACAAGCTTTCCTCCAACTCTCACCAGTGATAAATCCAGGTCTACCCATTTTTCCTGGAAGGAATTTGGCCACACACTGAGTGTCACAATTTCTATACCTCCTAGCCAAGAAATTGTCTCCTTAAAACCTATCCCTGGGAGTTGATAGAACTTTGCATTCCTGAGTGGTCCTAGAACATAGAAAACAAAGATATGGGCATACAAGGGGCCCACTTTCAGCAGCTACCTCCCCAGGATCAGAGAGTGCAGCCTGACCTAGAATACAGGCATTTGCCAATGATCCTCTCCCCAGCTTAGTACAGAGATAATAAAAGGTAAACACCTATGTTCAGCTTCACCATGAAGGTAGAAGGAATTGGAACACATCCAACACCTCAACCTTTCTAGCTACATCTAGAGAGTCTGGTATCTACCTTACCAGTCTTGAGATACTGACAGGATATGGCAGATTCTAAGCTCCAGGAGGCTACAGAAAAACAGAAAGAACTCTGGAAAAATTCATAGATTTGAGAGTGACCTTAAAATCTCTGGCCAGACAGATTGGTGAGATCCTTCTCCTACCCAAGGACAGCCTGACAATACTATGAATGGTAGTTGTCCTATCTAATATACACAAACCAACAGAGAGAGTCAAGGAAAATGAATAAACAGGGGAATATATATGCCAGGAGATAAATTCAAGGAAAAACTGAGAATCTCAACAGAGAGATAGAAAGTATAAAAAAGTACCAAACAGAAATCATAGAGCTGAAGAATATTACAACTGAACTGAAAAATTCAATAGAGAGGTTCAACAGTACACTAGACAAAGCAGGAGAACCTGAAGACCAGGCACTGGAAATCATACAACCTAAGGAACAAAAAGAAAAAAGAATGAAAAAGAGTGGGGTTACATTAAGAGATTTATGGGACACTATCAAGCATAACAACATTCTCATTATCAGAGTACAGAAAGAGAAGAGATAGAGAAAAGGACAGAAAATATATTCAAAGAGATAATGGTAGAAAACCTCATATGCCTGAGGAAAGAAATAGAAATCCAGATCCAGTAAGTCTAAAGGGCACCAAATAAGATGAATCCAAGGAGACCTACACTGAAATATATCATAATCAAATTGCCAAAAATTAAAGACAGTTTTAAAAGGGCAAAGGAAAAGAAAATTATTACATAGAAAAGAACTCCCATAATATTATCAGCACACTTTTAAGCAAAAACTTTTCAGGCAAAAATGGAGTAGGATATTATATTCAAAATCTTGAAAGAAAAAAATTGCCAGCCAAGAATACCATATCCAGTTGCCTTGTCTTTCAAAAATGAAGGGATGATAAAGACTTTTGCAAACATACAAAACTGAGAGAGTTTATCATCACTAGATTCGTCTTATAAGAAATGCTATAGGGAGTCCTTCAAGCTGAAGAAAGATGATGCTAATTTGTGGCATAAAAATATACACAAGTATAAAATCAATGATAAAAGAAAATATATTGTCAAATTCAAAACACTCTAATATTGTAATGGCAGTGGGCAAATTAAGTATATCTCTAGTATAAAGGATAAAAAGTAAACCTATCAAAAACAACTGAACCTACAATAACTTTTTAAGGATACAAATTATTAAAAAATGTAAATGGTGACATCAGAAACACAAAACATGTGAAGAGGAGTAAAAACACAGAGCTTCTGTATGCAATCAAAGCTAAGTTGTTATTGCTTAAAACAGGCAGTTATAAGATGTTTTAGATAAGTGTCAGAGTAATCACAAAACAAAAGCCTATAATAAATACACAGAAGATAGAAGGAAAAATTGAAAGCATACCACTACAGAAATTCACCAAACTATAAAGGAATGAAACAATGGAGGAAGAAAGAAACAAATAATCTACAAAACAGCCATACAGCAATTAACAAAATAGCACTGGTAAGTCCTTACAAATCAGTAATTACTTTGAATGTAAATTGATTAATTTATCCAATCAAAACCATAGGGTGGCTGAATAAATTTTTAAAATGAAAGATCCAGCTATATATGCTGCTTGCAAGAGATTTGTTTCACCTTAAATGACACTCAGACTGAAAGTGAAGGTATAGAAAAGATATTTTATGCAAATTAAAACAAATAGAGAGCACAGGTGGCTATACTTATTTCAGTCAAACTAAACTGTAGGTAAAGAAACAAAAAAGGTCATTATATAGTGATTAAGTGGTCAATTCATCAAGATAACATAACAATTATAAATATTAATATGTATAAGCACCCAACATCAGAGCACCTTCATATACAAAACAAACATTAAGAGATCTGAAGGGAGACATAGAATGAAACACAATAATAGTAGGGGATTTCAATACACCACTTTCAACATTGGACAAAAAAATCAATAAGGAAATACTGGATTGAACTACACTTTAGGCCAAATGGACATAACAGACATATACAGAACATTCTACTCAACAGCAACAGAATACATAGTCTCCTCAAGTGCACACAAAACATTATCTGGGATAGATAATGTTAGGAAACAAAACAAGCCTTAACAAATTTAAGAATATAAAAATCTTATTAAGTGCCTTTTTTTCCAACCATAATGGCATAAAAGTAGAAATAAATAACAGGAGGAATCATAGAAAATAAATACAGAAATCAAACAAAATGATCCTGAACAACTATTGGGTCAAAGAAAAAATTACAGGAGAAATTTAAAAATATTTTGAGACAAATGAAAATGAAAATCTAATATACCAAAACTTTTTGAGATACAGTAAAAACAGTTTGAAAAGGTAGGTTTATGGCAGTAAATACCTACATAAAAAATAAGATCTCAAATAAACAACTTAATGCTATACCTCAAGGAACTAAAAAAAAAGGACAGACTAAACCCAAAGTTAGCACAAGGAAGGAAATAACAACGATTGCAGCAGAAATAAGTGAAAGACTGAAAAATCAATAGAAAAGATCAACGAAGCTAACGGTTGATTTTTTTAGGAGCTAAACAAAATTGACAAAATTTTAACTAGACTAAAAATAAAAAAGTGAAGAATATAATAAAGTCAGAAATGAAAGAGAAGACATTATAGTTATAACACAGAAATGCAAAGGATAAGAGACTACTATGAACAATTATATGCCAATAAATTGAATAGTCTAAAAAATGGATAAATTCCTAAAAACATAACCTATCGAGAATGACTTATGAAGAAACTGGAAATCTGAACAGACAAATAACAAGTAAGAAGATTGCATTTATAATTAAAATTCTCCCATCGAAAAAAAACCCAGGACCAGATGGCTGCATGGCTGAATTCTATCAAACATTTAAAGAACCAATACCAATCCTTCTCAAACTCTTCCAAAAGACTGAAGAGGAGGGAACATTTCCAAACTCATTTTAAGAGGCCGACATTAAACGGATACGAAAGCCAGACAGAGATACTACAAGAAAAGGAAACTACAGGCCAATATCACTGATAAACATAGATGCAAAAGTCCTCAACAAAATGCTAGAAAACCATATTCAAAAGTACATTAAAAAGAGAATTCACTATCAAGTGGGATTTATCCCTGTGACACTGGGTTTGTTCAACATATGCAAATCAATAAATGAAGAATGAAGGACAAAACACATCTGATCATCTCCATAGATGCAGAGAAAAGCATTTGACAAGATTTGACAAAATTCAACATCCTTTCTTGATAAAAAAAAAAGACTGTCAACAAAGTAAGTGTAGAAAAAATGTTCCTCAACACAATAAAGTCCATATATGATACACCCATAGCTAACATCATACTCAATGGTGAAAAGTTGAAAATTTGGCCTCTAAGATCAGGAACAAAACAAGAATACCCACTCTCACCACTTATGTTTAACATATTACTGAAAGTCCCAATCAGAGCAATTAGGCAAAAGAAAGAAATTAAATGCACCCAAATACGAAAAGATGAAGTGAATTTGTATGTTTACTGACAACATGATCTTGTATATAGAGAATCCTGAAGAACCCACCAAAAAACTATTAGAATTGATAAAGAATTTGAGTAAAGTTACAGGATACAAAATCAACTTACAAAAATCAGTAGTGTTACTACACAATAACAACGAATTGTCTGAAAAAGAAATTAAGAAAACCACACCTACAATAGCATAAAAAAAATACTTATGAGTAAATTTAACCATGGCAGTGAAAGATCTGTATACTGAAAACTATAAAACATTATGAAAGAAATTAAAGATTATACAAGTAAATGGAAGAATATTTCATGATGATGAATTTGAAGAATTAATATTGTTAAAAGGTCCATACCTTTTAACATACCTTTAAAGGTCCAAAGTGATCTACAGATACAATGCAATCTCTATCAAAATTTCAGTGTCATTTTTCATAAAAATTTTTAAAAATCCTAAAAAGATCCCAAATAGCCAAAGCAATCTTGACCAAAAAGAACAAAGCAGGAGGTAACACACTATCATATTTCAAAATATGTTACAAAGCTATAGTAATCAATACAGCATGGTACTGTCATAAAAACACACACATCGACCAATGAAATAGGTTAGAGAGCCCAGAAACAAAGCCACACATCTATGGTCAATTGATTTTCAACAAAGATATCAAGAACACACAATGGGGGACAATATAGTCTCTTCAATAAATTAAGTTGGGCAAACCGAATATCCACACACAGAGAATGGAAATGGATGCTTGTCTCACCCCTTGTAAAATAATCAAGCCCAAATGGATTAAAGACTTAAACATAAGGCCTGCAACTATAAAACTGCTAGAAGAAAACAGAGCAAAGCTCCACAACATTGGTCTAGGCACTGATTTCTTGGATATCACCCCAAAAACACAGACAACAAAAGCAAAAACAGACAAATGGGGTTCTACCAAAATACAATGCTTCTGCATAGTAAACAATTAATAGAGTGAAGAGACAACCCAAAGACTGAGAGAGAATATTTGTAAATTTTACATTGGATCAGGGGCTTATAGCCGAAATATACAAGCAATTCAAATTACTCAACAACAAGAAAACAAGTATCCCTGTTAAAAAAAAAGGCAAAAGACTTGAATAGACAAGTCCTTCTTTTCTCAAAAGAAGACATATAAATGGCTAACAGATACATGAAAAAATGCTCAACATCTCTAATAATCAGAATAATGCAAATTAAAACTACAATGACGTATCACTTCATACTTGTTAGACTGCTATCATCAAAAAAATGAAAAATAAGTTTTGGTGACGATGTGGAGAAAAGAAACCCTTATGCAATGTTGGTTGTATTGTAAACTAGTTTAGCCATTGTGAAAAACAGTATGAAAGTTCCTCAAAAAATTAAAAATAGAATTACCATATGATCTAACCATCCTACTACTGGGCATATACCTAAAGGAATTGAAATAAATATGTAGAACAGATGTTTACACTCCCATGTTCATTGCAGCATTATTCACAATATCCCAGACACAGAAACAACCATCAACAGGCGAATGGATAAAGAAAATGTGGTAATTCCAATGAGAATGGCTTTTATCAAAAATTCCCAAAACAAAAAGTGTTGGTGTAGATGCAGAGAGATAGGAACACTGATACACTGCTGAGGGGACTGCAAATTAGTAGAACTTCTATGTAAAGTAATATGGAGATCTAGCAAAGAGCTAAAGGTAGAACTACCATTTGATCCAGCAATTCCATTACTGGCTATTTACCCAAAGAAAAAAAAGACATTATATAATAAAGACACCTGCACTTGAATGTTCATAGCAACACATTCACAACTGCAAAGATGTGCGAACAATCCAAGTGCCCATCAATACATGAGCGGATTAATAAAATGTTCTGTATGTATAACATGGAGTACTACTCAGCCAAAAAAAAAAAAAAAAGCTCTTGTATTAATATTATCCCAGGTGGAGCTGGAGCCCATTCTTCAAAGTGAAGTATCACAAGACTGGAAAAATAAGTACTACATGTACTCACCATTAAATTGGTACTAACATACCAACACTTATGTGCACATATGGAAGTGACATTCATCGGGTGTCGGGTGGGTGGAAGGGAGGAGGAGGGAATGGGTAAATTTACCCCTGACGGCTGCTGTGCATGCTATCTGGGGGTTGGGCATGCTTGTAGCTCTGACTCAGGCAGTGCAAAGGCAGTATGTGTAACCAAAGCGTTTGTACCCCCATAATCTTCTGAAATAAGAAAAAAAGGAAAATGTGGCATATATAGATAATGGAATACTATTCAGACTTTAATAATTCAGGAAATTATTTCATTCCAACACATGGATGAACCCAGAAGACATTGTGTTAAGTGAAGTTGGCCAGGCACAGAGAGACAAATATCATATGATCTCATTTGTATGTGGTATCTCAAACGTCAAACACAAGGAAGTGGAGAGTAGAATGGTGGTGGTCACCAGGGGTTGGGGGTAGGGGTTCAAAGGGGAAGGAGAGATGTTGGTCAACAGGTACAACATTTCAGCTAGATAAGAAGAGTAAGTTCTGATGTTCTATTGCACAGCACAATGACTATAGCTAATAATAATGTATTATGTATTTCAAAATATCTACAAGAGAGAATTTTAAATGTTGTCAACACATTGATAAATATTTGAGGTGATGAATATGTTAATTAGCCTGACTTGCTCATTCCACAACATATACATGTATCAAAACATCACATTGGAGCCCATAAATAAATACAATTATTATTTTTCAATTAAAAATAAAATGTAAAAAATAAATAAATGAAAATAAAACAGTCAATGGTTAAAGAGCAATTTAGAGTAGAGATGACATTTACTTGGTTCATGGTCCATTGAGCGCATCCTCACCCATCACATCACCCTTTCCTCATGAGCGAGAATATGGCTTCAAAGCCATCTCCATCCAGTGTTCCAGCTGTCATTATCAATTGACCACAGCCAGGATGCAAGCTGAAACCTATCTGGCCATCTCAGAGTTGGAGTTCCCCTGTCCCAAGCATAATATATTTTTAAGACATTTCACAATCCATGGGTAAAGGTAGGAGGGGTTACAGCCGTAGTGGCGAGGAAGACAGTAAAAGTGACTGCGAGGATCCTTGCCACTGTGAACTTACCTGGCAGGCAATTGCAAAAGGTCAGCTATGGATAGTCAGAGGGAATTCAGATTTTCCGTAACACCTGAAAGTCAAACAAAAACAAAGCCCACAATATCTCAGAACATCTCAGGCTCCACACTCCCCATACCCTTCCTAATGTCTTTTGTGTTTATTACTAAAATGTACTCTAGATTTAAAAAACAAGGGAAAGATGAAATTCTGCACCTCAAATGCATTAAGAGTCTGAATGCCTGCAGCTTGGGCAGGCTGCAGTGATCATGAGTAAGATTACAAACTTCATGGAGAATTGGTAGCCTCAGGAAGAAGCTGTCAATCTGAATTAAGACGTCAACGTATCAGATGAGGAAGGTACTGCCGTGGAGCCTATTGTCGAATGCGTCAGGTGAAGGCAGTACTAATTACTGCGTGATCCAAGTATGTCTGCTCCCTACTCCTCCTAAACTAAGGTCACCGAGTTATTATGGCCTGGTGGTTTGCACTATTTTGGATTCCGCCAAGTGGCAGGTGGCCTGACAAACATGCGACTCAGCATGTTTTGTTGGGTCCCCACAGCTGTGCTGCCAATCAGTTCAGGATGGCTGCAAGTTAATGCTAATTAGCTTCTGTTGATCTGCATATTCCAACAGCCTCCCAGGATTCCCATTTTGATATGCAAGATTGCCAGTTGGGTATGTGATTGAATTAAGAAGCAAAAAAAGATTTTAGCTCCCATGCAGGGATATGTGGGTCTGAATCCCCAGCAGAAGCTGTTACCCTTCCGATTCATGGTTGGCAGCTCTGGCCTATGGCGTGGCAGTTTGGGCTTCAGGCTAGAGGGTGCTGCTGCCCTGCTTATGAAAACAAAAACGATGCCTTAACCTCCTAGCACTATTAGGCATAAACATTCTTTCCATCTGGTCTGTGAATTGGCACTGGTAGTTTATATGGGCAAGGAATATATAGTTTTCTGTTTGGTTCCAATCCATTTAGTTCAAATCATCTAAACAAAAATGTGATCATTAATGAAAAGTTATTTCCTGTGGTGTGTAAAAAAGGTATTAATTTCACATCATCACTTTCAAACTCATTGAGCATCTTTGGACAAATTGCTTTATTTTCCTGGGCCTCAGTTTCTTCAAATGCAGTGTTAGGAGGTTGTGCTAGAGTCTATTAAAGGAGAAAAGGTATATGACAAGGATAGCAAAATTTCTGGCACATGTGAGCCCTTGGATATTATATTTTTTAATCAATTAAAAGTAAACAGCTATTTAGTGCTTACTCTGTGCCAGCACTTTGCACATGGCTGAAGATTCAAATGTGAATAAAAAATTATTCATTTCCCTCCAGAAGTACATGGTAAACAGATAATTATGATTCGATAAATATGGTTCCTTCCAACAACAGTATTCTGTAATTCTTTTCTTTCTTCTATGACAACATGGGAACACCATGAGCTTCTGGCTCCAACACTTAATGGCTTTGGTTTTTTTTTAGTATGTTGCTCGACCTCTCTGAGCCCATTGCTCCTTCTGTAATAATAAAACACCCCACCTAATGTTTTTGAATCGGTTTAATGAAATAATGCTTGTTAAAGTTACTGACTCATACTAGGCATTCAGTAAATAGTATTTCCCTTCTGTTTTTTCTTTTAGTGGATATTATTAGAATCACATGCATTCAGTAAATTCTGGGATGAAGGACAAAGGTAGAAGAAAAAGAGGTGGAAGGATTTCAGACACAATAAGAAAGGAACTCGGCTGGAAACTGCACTATGGGGTCTAATGTATTTAGATTTGGCACCTGTATTTCATCAGGGCAATGAAAATATGATCTCACTGGGTAAACATCACAAAAACAATTTTCAAAAGTTTTACTTGGCTATAGCCTTAGAAAGTTCTACTTCCCTGAAGTGATTAAACAATATTTCTTGGAAAACATTTGTTAAATATAATTGTAAAGGAAAGTTTTTTCTCATTTTCATATTGTTGAATTTGGAGGTCCCAACTGGATTTTTATAGGAAAAGTTAGCAAAACTGTTGCTGTATTTATATTTTATATTTATTACATATTGTATATTTTCATATTTGTGTATATAAATATGTATATCTTCATTTTCTATGTATATGGATATAACACATGTGAGCATATGTGTCTATGTATAGTATATGCATTTAAATGTGCATCTATGTATATACAAATGTATGTTCATTATGATTTGAGAATCGAGTGCACGCATATACATATGCATGTGTTTTATAATATGGCATCCATATTTATCATTCATTTAGTCATATATTGTAGGGGTTAAGAGCACAGACTATGAAATCAGAATTGAATTTGAATTACAACTCTATCACTTATTGCTATTTAATTATAGGCAATCTCTACATCTCAGTGAACTTCTCTGTAAAATGGAGATACTTGTACCCACCACAAAGGTTGTGAGGATTAAATAGATTAAGATATATGAAAGTGTTTAAAATTAACCTTGGCAAATAAGAAGCTCTATTTTATATTATTTCTATTTTTATTGTTATTATGGCTTTATTGTTATTGTTATGACTATTTTTGTTATTGTGTTATTGTTATTTTTCATTCATTTGTTCTGGATTACTTTGACTTTAAGATTTTTTTTGTTTAAAACCTCAATGAGAGGAAATTTTTAAAAAGTAATATCAGAGCTTGTAGCATTTCTATTTTGCAAATGGTAGATGTTTTAATTAAATTTTGAAGCATATCCTTCCTTTGTTTTCAGAAGAATCATCTGGATATACGTACTTAGCTATGCAAATGTAACATAACTACTCTCCATCCCACCCCGCTTTACCGTCATCCTCCTTCTTAGAGAAAAAAGTAAAATAACCTGAATGCATATGTTTTTGACTAAATGAATAAATGTGCTATTTAGCAATGCAAATTGATGTACGCTTTAGCAAAGCTATTTCTTTGCATTCTTTGTTGCTTCCTTGAGAGAAAGATTTCTTTATTAAGGAATTTAGGCTGTAAATTGTTGCTTGTTTCGACCAAGATGCATGATCAAAAGAGATTAGTAGCAGAGACTCCATGATTGCAGGAAAAGAAACGAAGGCCCAGCAATTTAACTCAAGCTGGCAGAGAAATTGGGCGAAAGGGCTGAATGGGTTTGGCAAGATTCAGACTGGACTGGATTTGACTCTTCACTCCATTCCTTCCTAGCAATGTGACCTTAGGCAAGTGATGAATTCAGAGGTGAATGCCTGAGCCTTTCAAACAGTATTGATATTGGACTGTTGCCTTCTTGTATCATTGCATTGTTGTGGCCACAAAGCCAGACAGTATCTCTGCTGGTAAAAGGTACTGTTTTCCATAAAGAATGTGGACATTTTCACAATCTTCCTGGGAAGAATTTAACCCTTGGACTGAAATTAGGATGAGGTATAAAATTATGTATTTATCTATGGCTCTTATTCTGTTTCTTCAAGAAATCCATTTAACTGTGGAACTAATATTTACTATTCTCCTAGATAAGACACTAATTGGGGTGCTAGGAACAGGATGTATAAGACATGGCCTCTGTTCTTAAAATGCTTATAATTAAATGGGGGATATAAACATGTAAATAAATAAAAGCCATCAGGTTGATGGATGCTATGGTTGAGTGCTAAAAACAGTGTGGACATGGAGAAAGAGGAAATTGTAAATTCTCTCCAGGGATAAGAGAAAGTATCTAAAATGAAATGAAGCTTGAACTATCTCTTAAAAAAGGAGGGGAGGTGGCGGGGAGTGTAATAAATGGAAGGAGGGAGAAGAGTGTTTCAGGCAAAAGGAACATTTAAACTGGCTGAGGTAAAAAATAATTTGGCAAATTCCCAGTGATTCAGTGTGCCAGGATCTTAGGATGTAAGAGGGAGTAATAAGAAATAGGCCTTAGGAGGTAATTTCCCAAACCATGATGGCCTATGTCATGCTAAACTGTATGACTTCTTCTTCCTAGAGGCAATGAAAAACCATGGAAAGGTTTTAAGCAGGTGAAAGACTTATTTATATTTTCATTTTAGCTAGTGCATTCTTGTAGACATGTGAAGTGCAAATGAGAAGAGGCAGGGAATTACCTAGGAGGGGACACAAACTGGAAAATCTAGAGGAAATGGATAAATGTCTGGAAGCACACAACCTTCCACACTTGAACCAGGAAGAGATAGAAATCCTGTGCAGACCAATAATAAGTAGTGAGATTGAAACAGTAATAAAAAATCTCCCAACAATAACAAAAAAATTCTAGGAACACATGATTCAGAGCTGAATTCTACCAGACCTACAAAGAAGAATTGGCATCTACCCTATTGAAACTGTTCCAAAACACCGATAAGAAGGGAATCCTCCCTAACTGATTCTATGAAGCCAGTATCACTGTGATACCAAAGCCAGGAAAGGACACAACAAAGAAAGAAAACTAGGCCAATACCCCTTATGAACACACATGCAAATAGCCTCTACAAAATACTAGCAAACCAAATCCAACAGCACATCAAAAACATAATTCACCATGAGCAAGTGGATTCCATCCCAGGAATGTCAGGATAGTTCAACATATGCAAATCAATAAACGTGATTCACCGCATATATGGAATCAAAAACAAAGACCATATGCTCGTCTCAATAGATGCTGAAAAAGAATTCAATATAATTCATGATGAAAACCTTCAACTAACTATGCACAGAATGAACATACCTCAAAATAACAAAAGCCATATATGACAAACCCACATCCAACATTATACTGAATGGGGAAAAGTTGAAAGCTTTCCCCCTAAGAACTGGAACAAGACAAGTATGCCCATTGTTGCCACTTCTATTCAACATAGTACTGGAAGTCCTAGCCAGAGCAACCAGGCAAGAGAAAGAAATAAAGGGCATTCAAATCAAAAAAGAGGAGATCAAACTATCCGTGTTTGCTGATGATATGATCTTATGCTTAGAAAATCCTACAACTGATAAATAAATTCAGTAGTCTCAGTTAAAAAATTAATGTACACATATCAGTAACATTCCTATACACAAATAACAGTCAAGCTGACAGTCAAAGCAGGATCTCAATATCATTTACAATAGCTGCAAAGAAAATAAAATATGTAGGAATATACTTAACCAAGAATGTGAATGATCTCTGCAAGGAGAACTACAAAACACTGATAAAAGAAATCATAGATGACAGAAACAAATGGAAAAACATCACATGCTCATAGATTGGAAAAATCAATATTGTTAAAATGTCCATTCTGGCCAAAGTGATTTACAGATTCAATGTAGTTCCTATCAAAATACCATTATTTTTCACAGAACTAGAAAAAAATGATCCTAAATTTCATATGGAACTTAAAAATAGCCCAAATAGCCAAAGCTATTCTAAACAAAAGAACAAATCTGGAGGCATCACATTATCTGACTTCAAATTATACTACAAGACAATAGGAATCAAAGCAACATGGTACTGGTATAAAGGTAGACACATAGATCAATGGAACAGAATGGAGAACTGAGAAATAAAATTACAAAGCTAGAACCAAGTGATTTTCAAAAAAGCAGACAAAAACATATACTGGGGAAAGGATACCCTATTCAATAAATGGTGCTGGGAAAATTGGATAGCCACATGTAGAAGAATGAAACTGGATCCTTATTTCTCACCATATATAAAAATTAACTGAAGATGGAGTAAAGACTTAAATGTAAGACCTGAAACCATGAAAATTCTAGAAGAAAACATAGGAGATACTCTTCTGGACATTGGCCTAGGCAGACTAAGACTCCAAAAGCAAATAGAGCCACAACAAAAAAGTAAATGCTGTAACTTAATTTAACTATAATGTTTCTGCACAGTGGAGGAAATAATCAACAGAGTAAATAGATGATGTACAGAATGGAAGGAAATATTTGTAAACAATACATCCAGCAAAGGACTAGCATCCAGAATCTATAAGAAACTCAAACAAATCAGTAAGAAGAAAACAAATAACTCTCTCAAAAAGTGTGCAAGACATGATCAGATTTCTTTAAAAAGAAGGTATACAAAAAGCCAATAAACATATGAAATGCTCAACATCACTAATCATCCAGGAAATGCAAATTAAAACCACAATGAGATACCACTTCATCTCTGTCAGAATGACCATTATTAATAAGTCAAAAAACAATAGATGTTGGCACTTACATACTGTTGCTGGGAATATAAATTAGTATAACCTTTATGGAAAACAGTATGGATATTTCTCAAAGAACTAAAAGCAGACCTACTATTTGATCCAGAGTCCCACGACTGGGCATCTACCCAAAGGAAAAGAAATCACTACATCAGAAAGACACTTGTACTTATATGTTTATCATAGCACAATTCACAATTGCCAAGATATGGAATCAACCTAAGTGTCCATCAACAGATGAGTAAAGAAAATGTGGGATATATACACCATAGAGGATTATTCACCCATATAAAGGAATGAAATAATGTCTTTTGCAGCAATTTGGATAAAACTGGAGATCATTATTCTAAGTGAAGTATCCCAGGAATGGAAAAACAAATACCACGTGTTCTTACTTATACATGGGAGCTAAATGATGGGTATATATATCATGAAGTGGTGTAATAGAGATTTGAAGATATTGGAAACTAAATGGGAGGAGAGTGAGGGATAAAAATTATCTATGGGGTACCATGTACACTATTCAGGTGATGAATACACTAAAAGCCCTAACTTCAGAATTATACAATTCACTCATGTACCAAAAAAACCCCTAATCCCTGAATCTTTTGAATTTTTTTTTTAAAATGAGGGCACATGGTATAATAAAGATGAAAACTAAAGAAGTGGTTGTGGGAATAAATACAATGGAGTATATTTTAGAAATATTTAGGGGATAATCATTTCCAAAACTTGGAAATTGGTCCATGGAAGGAGTGGGTCAAGGACAGTCCCAGGTTTCTTGTGTGGAGGTGATTGGAATATGGGTTGAAGAGCAAGTTGAGGAAGGACAGAAAAGATGAGTCTAGTTTTTAAAATGGTAAAACTGAGATTCCCTTCGGACATTCAAATGGAAATACAAATTTGGATATATGAATTTGGAGTTAAGGGGAGTGGTTGGGCTAGAGGTAGATATTTAGAAATAATTAGCTTAGAGATAGTAAGAATAATTATGAGAGTAGATGAGATAACCCACAAAAAATCCTTTAAAGTGAGATAAGGATATGGACAAGGGAGAAACCACAGGGAATGACAACATTTATGAGCAATGATATCTATCGTCCATCCTCTATCATTTGAGCGGTATCGGTCTTTCAAGACACCAAATGAAGTCCTAGATTTGCTGAAAGACCCTGAGTTAGCCCTGTGATGTAGCTGTTCTTTCAGAAGCTGTTTACTTTCTCTGCCAAGGTGAATCTATCTAAATCTAGAAGAAATAGCAATCTTGAACACCTAGAGAAAAACATTAATTCTAATTTTTTAATAGAAGAATTAAAACTTTGGTGACTATTGTTTTGAATGACAAGCCCACCTCTCTCTTACATATTAAGGGACAGTGGGACACTTCACTCTCCTTTAAAGTAAGCATCCAAAACAAAGGATTCTATTATACAAAAAAACATTGTCCCAACTACAATAAAATGAAACATTAAAGGTCCTATTTATAGAGTAGTGATGAATAATCCAAGCATCTCTTGGTGGCTGTTGGTTGGAGGAATTTTTAAGGCCACAAATGAACGGTCCCCAAATGATGTGGATACTGTGGTTTCAGTTTAATAAATATGAAACATGGGGATAATTTAAAGAATAAGTTGGGTAGGGAATTTGGAGTGAGGAAAAACTTTAGGATGTTTCTTATGGATCAAAGACAAGTTATAATGAATTGGGTGGAGCTGATGGAGCCCTGAAGTTTATTCTCCTTTGTACCAAGGAAATGATCTCACAGTGATAATACAAATGGTATTCACGAAATATTTTTCTTTTTACAAAAGTTAATTATGAATGAACTTCATAGTCCCTTAGATTCAGAAAGCATAATATATCTCAGGAATTTACTTATTCTCTAGGAAGGGACTATATGAATATTTGGGGAAAGATCTGATTCAGGATAAATAAGATGTAATTAGATGTAATGGGTTCTTTAAAAAAAAAAAAAAAGTTGGGACAGGCATAATAGATTTCTTTACTCTTAGGAGTTTGAGGTCTGGTCTCTGTTGCCAGCTGAATTTCACTTGGTTGCAGCCCTCTGCCACTCCACAAATGTGTCATTTCCTAAACCAATCCAGGTCACATGCTGTTTGAGCTACCTGGGCATGCCTTCTTATCTTCTTTCTTGGCAAACTGCTTATATCTCAGGAACCATCTCAATTTTATCTCCTGTGAAGTCTTCTCCAATTTACCCTATCAGTCCTCCTTCTGTGCATCAGCATTTTGATTATATCCCTATATGAGTGTTTATCAGTTTTCATTACAGTTACCAGCCTATCTCCACAGCTAGACATGCCTGGCACATAACACACATTAAGAAAATAATTTTTTGTGTTGATGACATCATTATTACCTCTTCAATCATAAATCATTGTCATCATCATCCTGTCTCATATCTGTATATATGTGTATATCCATCTGTAATTTACACCGTGAACTTACATATATGGTCTCCTTTTGAACCTCAAGATAACCACACAAACTTATAAAGACAGCTACCTTTAATCCCATTTTCAAATAGGCAATGAGAGAAGACTGAGACTCAGAAAGTCTTGGCCCATATTTCATAAATAAAAAATAATGGGAAATAGGATATCAGGTCCACTCTTTTGACTGCAAATCTAATGCATTATATTCAATTAAGTGAAATTTCTAGAGCCATGTGTTCGTAAATTTATTTCTTAGAGCTATCCTTGTATTTGCGGAGTAGACTTCAGGTCTATGAAATTGGATACATCTAGGTTGAGCACAGTCATCACTAGTTCATATATGTCCCTGATTTTTGTGTATATACATGGATCCATTTTTTTAATAATATGACTAATACACATGAATCCATCACTCAACCCTGTACCTAAAATATTGTCTTTAACCTTCTGTATCTACGTGCTCTTCCTTCCCCATCTCACCAGCCCCTGATTTAGTGCCCAACCCTAACATATCTTTATTTTTAATTTTATGTGTATCATTTCTTTTTGTTTTTTACAATTAGTTTAATTTTATTCATTTTTGCTTGTCTTGAAATTTATTTTAAAATTATCATGCTGTATATAGTTTTCTGGAACTAGATTTTCCTTTCATTTTCTTAAGGAACTTCTCAATTTCAGATAAAAGTGTATTCATTATGAGAACCATAGTTTTTTTTCTTTGGTTAATTTTTTATAAGCCCACCTCTCTCTTACATATTAAGGGACAGTGGGACACTTCACTCTCCTTTAAAGTAAAGTAAGCATCCAAAACAAAGGATTCTATTATACAAAAAAACATTGTCCCAACTACAATAAAATGACATTAAAGGCCCTATTCATAGAGTAGTAATGAATAATCTAAGCATCTCTTTTTTCTTTTCTTTAATTTTCATTATAGGTACATAATAGTTGTATATATTTACAGAGTACACGTGATATTCTAATACAGGCATACAATGTGCAACAATAAAATCAGGGTAAGTGGGGTTTCAATCACCTTAAGCACTTGTTTCTCTGTGTAGGAACATTCCAATTCCACAGATTTTTCTTAATTCAACATTATATTACTAATATGTATATATCCATACTATTTTGTACAGTCACAGTTCCTTAATTTTCACTGCTGGGTAATATTGTATCGTATTAATATACCACAAATTATTTAACCATTGTTTTATTCTAAAAATGGAGTCATTTTTAATTTTTTTGTTTTTGCTATTATGAATAATGCTGTCATAAAAATTACAAAATTTTTGAGGAGTAGAATTACTGGGCTTTAATATATGTCTAGGAGTAGAATGGCTTGGTTTTAAGTTACATGAATGTTTACAGGAAAATCACAAATTGCTATTACAAAGTAGTTATAGCTATTTATAAATCTACCAAAAAAGTATGAGAGATATTGATGATCCACATTCTCTGCAATAATTATTATTGTCAGACTTTTAATATTTTGTCAATCATGTAGATGTAAAATGGTGTCTCATTTTGGTGTTGATTTGCATTTCCTTCATTGTTAATGAGGTTGAGAATATGTTCATATGTTGGTCCTATGTATTTCTTTTCATTTATTTGTAGAACTTCTTTATATATTTTTAATACGAATCCCTTATCAGTTATATGCAATGTCAATATATTCTGGTTCGAATCTTGTCTTTTGACTTCCCTAGTAGATGCTGTTTGTGAATGAACATTAACTACTAACAGTTCACAACTATATCCTTCTCAAAAGAACTCTACCTGGTCAGTGGGTCTGCCTTGCCCAAAAGTGTATGGCCCAGACCCTGGGATCAGTCTGCAGCAGTTTTCTGACTAATACATGGACACAAGAGGCCAACCCCTTTCCCTCAAGGAAAGACTTAGTGGTACAGTTCATGAACCCAGCTTTCCATGGAATTAGGCTGACACTACACTCCAACTGAAATCACATTCTGGCTCCCTTTTCCACTCCTTCCCCTCTCCTCCCAGACCTGCTTCCTTCATTTCCTTCTGGATTCTTCCTGAAAGCATGTCTTCAATAAATCATTTGCACAAAAATCTCTATTCAGCTCCTGCTCCTAGGAAATCCAACATAAGACACTTCCATTGGGGTATCTTTCGATGAACAGTTTTTCATTTAATATAGTGAAATATATTGATTTTTTATTTTATGGATCTTCTTTTAAAAAAAAAAAACTCTACTTAGAAATCCTTCCTTACTCCATAATCAGAAAGATATTATCATCTGTTATTTCCTATAAAAATTTGAAAGTTTTGCTTTGACATTTAAGTCTCCAATTATTCTGGAGTTGAAGTTTGGATATACTATAAGGTAAGGATCCAATGTCTTTATATGTGAATAATCATTTTGTCCAGGTTAATTTATTGAAAATGTCTTCTTTTTCTTTTTAGAAAACTGATAATTTAATCAACGTTTATTCAACATATTTTGATACTTTTTATATATTAAGGATCTTCATAGCATTGGGACTATAAACACAAAATGGTACCACCCCTCAGCCCCCTGCTGTCAGGGGCTTACAATATAGCAGAAAAGCAGAAAAAATCTACAGTGGAAGAATATACAGCATAGGTAGATATCTACCAGCAAGAGTCAGGGAAAACTTCTAAAAGGAAATAAAATGAAAGAACAGAAATTTTCTAGTTTAGAAAGGTGGATAATTCCAAGTTTCTAAGTTGAAGGAAAACTTTTCACAAAAGCATTGATTGTAAACCAGCATATACTATTTCAGAATGCCTGTAGTTCTATATGGAACCACAGCTGTGGCAGCAGTAAAGAATTGAGAGGTAGGCAGGAGTCTATTCACAAAGGGCTTTTTGGTAGTGGTACCTTGATTGCAACCTCGTATTTCTCAGCTCAGCCACCTTCTCTTAACAGGTCTCCTCCAGTCTTGCTGTGGGGTTGGAGGGAATAATGAAACCCAGAGGTGGTTGTAAGACTCTAGTTCTTTGGACACAAGGACTGGTTTATGCTATGTTTTGAATGTCCCCTCCAAAACTCATTTTGAAACTTAATCCCCAATGTGGCAGTATTTGGGGTGGATGGAGCTTCAAGTGGTAATGGCATCTTGAGGGCCCTCACAAATGGATTAATTCATGGATTAATGAATTAATGTGTTAATAGATTAATGGGTAAACATGGGCAGGGGTTCATGGCTTTATGAAAAGAAGAAGATGAGAGCCCTGAGCTTGCACATTAGCATGCTCAGCCCTCTCACCATTTGGTGTCCTGCGTGTCTCTGGATACCTCAGAGTTCTCTCCAGCAAGAAGGCTCTCGCGAGATGCACCTTCTCAACCTTGGACTTCCTAACCTCCATAATATAAGAAACAATTTTCTTTTCTTTATAAATTACCTAGTTTTCTATTTTCTGTTATAAGCAACAGGAAACAGACTAATCCTGTCTAGGAGTGTGGGCATGTGTGGCAAACAGATCTGATCAGAGTCCTCCTATGAGATTAGTATATAGAAGTTGATAGAAAGAGGCCCTTTCTGTTAAAGTTGCTTCTATGGGGCTGAAGATAATCATATTCCCAGCTCATGGAGAAGACCTGAATGCACTAGTAAAGTATAAAACCTAAATTCGCAAAAAAAAAAAAAAAAAAAGACAAGAGACATTAGAAATGCAAAACCCACACAAAGAAAGGGAGAGTAGCATTGAAGTTCCAGCTCCGTTAATTGAGGACCTGTTTCCTACAGATCTTTCTTCAATGATAGGAGCTACCCAGGTTTCTCTCAGTAACATAAACTGTCAATTTTCCTTTTCTTGATTAAACCTACTGACATTGGGTCTGATATTTTCAACTGAGAGAAAAAGAACTAAAAACAGACATTGAGATGACAAAAGAGAGCTATCAAAGGGCTTTTTTTCAGGAGAGCAACACGGTTAAATTTTCTTTATGGAAAGCTGCCTGTGGCTGCAGGGTGAAGGGCGGACTACAGAGAGTCAAAAAAATCAAGTGGATATAATAATAAAAATAAATGGAGAAAGAAGCCGATAAAGAGCAGAGTCTGTATTTGTCTGATCATGGCAAGTGCTTGGCCTGCTTATACTGTCTCCCTTCTCCTCCACTCTCCCTTAAGTACGCAGATTCGAGTAACTACATCAAATGGCTTAATAACACTTTCTGTAATTCTCAAAGAAATGCTGTTGAAACATAACTTTATTCTTGATAAAAAGACAAAAAAAGAATATCTTTTTTAAAACATGTATTTTGTTTGGTGCAAATCATAAGTAGAGATTATTATGAAAATTTCAGAGAAGATTAAAGATTATTAAGAAAACTAAAATCGTTTATGGCCCCAACGATTAAAGAAAAATACTGTTAAAAATTTACTGTCTTATCCTTCAGCTTCATAAAAATGTGGAGGTACTACTTTACAAAACCAATGAATTCATTCCATTTTATAACCAAATGTTATACCATGCTTCATTTTCCACATAAAATGTATTTTGAATATTTAATTGTCACATTTCATAGTATGATTATATCATATTTCTTAACCACTTGTTTTTGGGGATTTGGGTTGCTTTCAATTTTTATAATTTTAAAGAATGATGCCATCACCATTAATATGTAGATTTTTTTCTGCATTTTAGATTTTGGTTTGGATAGATTCCTAATGGAATTACTGGGACCAGAGGTTATATACATTTTTTTCCAGTAATTCCATACTTTTTAATATGCATCATCTGCAGTGACATTGTGACAGACCCATATTGTGTATTGACACGTAATACTTAGAACAAATTTATCATATTTGGTCTTTATGTAAATAATAAATGATTTAAAATTGTCTAAATATACCATTCTGAGCCGTTTCACTCCACCAGAAAAATACAGGTGTTTTTTCCTCTCTTTAAAAAAAAATTAAATACCAAAATAACTACATTTGAATAAATAACATTATGATGATGACGATAAAAATTCATGATAAGGCTAGAGCCCTTTCTATTTGCACTCTGCTGGGCCCTGACCCCTGGAGCACTCTGGGAAGGCAGGTGTGTTCTTCCTGAGGAGCTGGGCTGAGGCTGTGGGGCCCCCCACTCCCCACTCCCACTTGTTTCCTTCCCCCTCGCTTTCAGTTTCTGTAGGAGAGAAGTCAGCCTTAGTATTGGGTTATTGGGTTCAGTTCTGAAAGGTCAGGGAAGTTTTCCACCACAAATCGCAAAATGTTCTTTTAAGACCCCTGCCACAAGAGAACTTTGCAAATTAGACTGTATGTTTTACTTCAACAGAATATGACAAGCCATAGTGACAGATGATCACAAGTCTCAGAATTTTGCTGCACTTAAAAATACAGGGCAGTGAGATTCAGCAGCACTTCAGCATTTCGGGTATAATGTGATGAGCAGATTTCTGTGCTCCCTCTACAATGCTTTATGACTAATACACATTCTCCAAAGTTTTTTTCCATAGGAACAAAATATTCTAAGAAACTCAGTGTTTGAAGTTTCAGTTTAATTTTTCCATGTTTCTTTTGGGTGAGGGGAGGGGTGTAGTGTGGAGTATTTTCCCTTCCTAAAGACAGATCTACAAACGGATTCTACAGACCGAAGACCTTATATGTGTGTGTGTGTGTGTGTGTGTGTGTGTGTGTGTGTGTGTGTGAACTAACTCTACGAGGAATTTCACATTTATGATCTCATTTAATCTATTCCAGTAGCATTTGAGAATTTGGGTGGTATATTAGAAAACATACAGGTTTTGCAACCAGCCTAACATGGAGGGGGAATCCAGGTTTTGTCAATTGCTTGCTGCGTTACTTGAATTACCTTCTGAAAAGTACTATTTTTCGTGAGCTAAAGATAGCTTTTCTATAAAATCTTGAGGATATCAATAAATATCTTACCAGGTATACATTTTAATTAAATGAGAAAATGCAGACATAGCCATCAGCATAGTGTATATCTCAGCCTTAGTCTGGGACCCCCTGAGATCAGAACCTGAGGCATGCATATGGCTTAGTCTGGAAGTCACTGCCAGGAACAGGAGTGAGGATGTAGGGAGGAGAGCAGGAAAGAAGAGAAAACTAATGCAAGGATGCTACTGAGTTGGTCACTGGTACAGATAACTGTTGCTCAACCTTCCTTCCAGTGAGTGTTATGAAATGTGTCTTACAACTCTTAGCCTAAGAGAAAAGAGGGAAAAGTATTTATTCATCAGCAACCATCTCCCATTGGTCAGGAATAGTCCCAGGGCACTACTTTCCCGCACTTCGAGGTTGCGTATGTTTGTCAGGGAGTTAATGCAGAGAAGCCTGTTGGAAGACAGATGAGGGGCAAGGTGCATCTGGTTGCACCTGAACAAAGCTAGTCAGGACAGGGCAAAAAGTAGTACCTATGAGGATTTTCAGACTCACCCAAGCGCTATCTGTATTAGTTTCCTTTTGCTGGTATAACAAATTGCCACAAACTTAGTGGCTTGATAAAACATAAATGCATTATCTTAACAGCGCTGGAGGTCAGAAGTTCAAAAATGGCTAAAGCCAAGGTGTCAGCAGGACTGCATTTGTTCTGACGGCTCTGGAGGAAAATCCATTTCTTGCTTTTGCCACTTTCTGGAGGCAGTCCTTGTTCCTTGGCTCATGGCTCCCTTTCGGCAATGACATTACTCCAGATCTCACTTCGGCTGTCACACCTCTTTCTCCAACACTGACACTCTTACCTCTCTTTTATAAGGATCATTATGACTATGTTGGAACCACCTCATAATCCACGATAATCTCTCATCTCAAGGTCCTTAATCACATCTACAAGGTTCACTTTGCCATGTAAGTTTTCATGGATCGGGCACGGACATCTTTGGGGAATCATTGTTCTGCCTACCACAGTGTTCAGTATAGGCTTCCAGTAAATGTTTTGAGAAATAAAAATAAAATCCTGAGCTCCCCTGACAACCAACTGAATGGACTGCCTCTTAGCCAAAGGGACCCTAGAGAAACCTTAAAACTGACTTCCTGGCCATGGGAGGTCAGACACGCCTTGTTATGTCCCCTCCTCTGCTAACCACCATAAAGCTTTCTTTCTTAAGAAAGAAGAACTTAGGCAGAGCTGAGGTAATGACTTGTAGATTTCTCTTCATTTTCTTTTACTTTCTTTTTGACATGATTTTAGATTTAAAGAAAACTTTCAAGAATAATACAAAGAATTCCTGTATATCTTCTCTCAGAGTTTTAAAATGTCAACATATTTCCACATTTGTTTTATCATTTACACACACATACCCACATACATTTTTTTCTGAACCATTTGAAAATAAGTTATAGACAAGATGACCTTGATTATTCAGTGAGCATTTTTCTAAATGCAAGGACATTCTGCTACACAACCATAGTACAATTACAAAATCAGGAAATTAACATTGATCTAAGTCTATTATCTAATCTTCAGATTGCCTGGATACTTCTCTACTTGTTCCTATATTGCTCTTTATATCAAAAGAAAACCTTGGATCATATGTTGCATTCAGTCTTTGTCTTTCACACATGGACATTTTTGAAAAGGACAAGTCAGTTATTTTTTAGTATACCTCTCAATTATCTGGTGTTTTATCATGATGAGTTTCAAATTATACATTTTTGACAGGAATTACCAAGAAGTTATGTTGTGTCATGATGTGTATGAGGTCAGAAGGAACACATAATTTTTCCTATTCAGGTAGAGATGTTAGCTTTGATCACTGGTTAAGATGGTGCTATTAGGTTTCTCTACTGTAAACACTGTTTTTTTTTATTTGTGGTAAATCAGTATTTTATGGGGCAAAACACTGGAGACTATATAACTATCTTAATTCTACCAGTGTTTTTTTTTTATTTCAGCATATTATGAGGGTACAGATATTTAGGTTACATATGTTGCCCTTGCCCCCTCCCCAAGTCTGAGTTTCAAATATGTCCATCTTTTAGGTGGTGCACACTGCACTCTTTGAGTATGTATATACCCGTCCCCTCTCCCTCCTCCCCCCTCCCCCTGCCCAACATCCAATAGATGTTATTCTTATATGTGCACTTATGTGTTGATCAGTTAACACCAATTTGATGGTGAGTACATGTGGTGCTTATTTTTCCATTCTTGGGATACCTCATTTAGTAGAATGCGTTCCAGCTCTATCCAGGAGAATACAAGAGGTGCTATATCACCATTGTTTCCTAAAGCTGAATAGTACTCCATGGTATACATATACCACATTTTGTTAATCCACTCATGTATTGATGGACACGTGGATTGTTTCCACATCTTTGCAATTGTGAATTGTGCTGCTATGAACATTCGGATGCAGGTGTCTTTCTTATAAAGCATCATTTGCTATTTTGGGTAGATGCCCAGTAATGGGATTGCTGGATCGATGGTACTTCTACTTGTATCTCTTTAAGGTATCTCCATATTGCTTTCCACAGAGGTTGCACTAGTTTGCAGTCCCACCAACAGTGCATGAGTGTTCCTATCTCTCTGCATCCACGCCAACATTTATTGTTTTGGGACTTTTTGATAAAGACCAGTCTCACTGGAGATAAATGACATCTCATTGTGGTTTTAATTTGCATTTCCCTGAGATTAGAGATGTTGAGCATTTTTTCATATGTTTTTTTTGGCCATTATTCTGTCTTCTTTTGAAAAGTTTCTGTTCATGTCCTTTGCCCACTTTTTGATAGGGTCGTTTGATTTTTTCTTGTTGATTTTCCTGAGTTCTAAGTAGATTCTGGTTATCAGCCCTTTACCAGATTTGTAGCATGCAAAAATTTTCTCCCATGCTGTAGGTTGTCTGTTTGCTCTTGTGACAGTTTCTTTGGCTGTGCAGAAGCTTTTTAATTTGATCAGGTCCCATTTATTTATTTTGGTGGTGGTTGTGATTAAGCAGCATTTTTTTGATATGAAATTTCTTTACCTAAGACATAGAAATTTTTCAACTCTTCCACCGAGCCCCATTTGCGTTAAAGAAAAAAGAAAAAGAAAGCTTCTCTTTTGTCAAGGATGAAGCTTGACTTTCAGGAGAAACAGTTTTTTTCAAACCTGGGAATTCCAATTGGAAAGATACACTGAAGCGGTCAGAGATGGGCTCTTTACTTCTTCCGGCGAAAACTCGGAAAAACTAAGTGGAAAGTTAGATCTTGCCCTCAAAACATAACAGAGATCTAACGATTAGGACAATATCTGATTTCTGGGTTTCTGTTAAGGATGGCTCTTAAAAGAAGGGAGTGTTTCTACTGAAGGGAAAGAGGAGGAACACATTAAGAATTTACTATTTGTCAGGTATTTTGCTAGATATTTTATAAACAATATTGATTTTAATCCTTACCATTGTTCTAAATCAGGAATTAATATCTCCATTTTACTAATGAAGAAATTCAGATTCGCAGTGAGCCAATGGGAAAGCCAGAATAGATGATCCCTGGGCTCCAAGGTCCATGCTCTTTTCTGTTTAGCCACCCAGTCTATAGGTTCTCTCAACTTTAAAGTGGTCAGAATTCAGTATGTAATAAAGTTGACATTTCAAATCAGTGACGAGATGAATTACACAATAAATGGTGTTGATAATGAGACCGGGCTAGAAAAAAATTCCACGTGAAAAATCTCTAAGATGAATCCAGGAAATAGTAATCGGCAAAATCTTGCATAAACAAATGAGGGAGTCAGATCTGAGGTAAAACAATCAACTGAATCTTACGTAGGACTGGTAGAAAAGAAAATAAATTGAATTTAGAAATGAATATGGTGTTGTGAGAATAAAATGGACCAACTCTTTTGGGTTAATCCAATATTGCTATACCATAATTCAGCTATTGTTTTTCAATATTTTATATTTAAAGATAACTGTTGTATCTAACATCTTATACAGCAATTATTATGTACCTGGCACTATTTATATGCTTTAAATGAATTAACATATTTAAACATAACAAATAACTTATGAAGTAGGTATTATAATAATGCTCATTGTAAAGATTAAAAACTGAGGACAGAGTTAGAGTCAGCATTCTGGTAGTACAGCTCTAGAAAACTTTCTTTTAACTAAATCATTACACTGCTTCTTAAAATCATGTCCATCATTTTGTCAATGGATGACCATATTCTGAGGAATCCTCATATTCAAATAAATTTATGGCATCCTGATTTATGCCCTACAATGTTAATTGTTCCAATTTTCAATTAATAGTAATCTCCTCACCACTAATATTGTATTCGGACTGTAGAACTGGTGACTCCTATCCTGAATAAGGAACTCTGAGTATCAAGCATGTGCACTCCGTTACCATAAGAGGGAAATGCTTTCTAGGAAGTTTATTTTAATTATTTAGTAATTTGCTTCCTTTTCTTTAGTTCCCCAGTAAGGAAAGAAGATATATTGAGTGAAAAGACTCCAGAAATTGATTGGTTCATTTTTTTCCCTTCTTTATTTCTTTCTGATTTTTTTTCTTGTTACATTACACAAGTATTACATATAAGGATTCATTGTAGAAAATGTAGAAAGTGTGGCTACACACAAAAAGGAAAATAAGCATGGTCCATAATCCCACCTTTTAAATATAATTACTATTTAGCACATTTGTTGAATGGTCTTCAAAATATATATGTATACATGTTCACTGGGGTTACATCTTTAAAATGTTTTTTAAAAAAATATAAAGTCAAATTTACAGAGGAAGTGAAAAATAATACAAAGAACTCTTATATTCTTGTCATCCAATTTTGACAATTGTTAACACATTTTCTATGTTTGGTCTCTCCAGCTTTCATATACGCTTATTTTTTTTCCTGAACCATTTGAGAGTTAGTTGCAGGTGGAATATTTTTAAAGAGAAAATATTCATGTACACACATTTTTTGTACTTTAGTTTGTCACTTAACAATATTTCCTTCATACCTTTTCATGAGGGATGACCGATTGTCATATGGAAAAGTAAGAGATCAATAAATATTTGTTGAAATTATACATAATTTCCTTGATTATCGAGCAGCTTGGGAGCCCATATTTAAACCTCTTTGAATCTCATATGGCCTAAGAAAAAAAGTGCTTTGTTTACATTATAAGAGAAAAGTAAGAATATCATCTTCACCACCCTTTTTTCCTGGGTTAGAAAAGCCTGCACTTTATACAATGAATAAGAAGTTTCCATATATTCAACTCCTGGCTAATAGGGTCAACTCATTTGAAATATAAGTTCTGATTTTGACAGTGTACAAAGTTGAAAGTGTAATTTCACATATTCAAAATATATTAAGAGTAAAATGTAAATGCAAAACAATAAGTAAAGAACTATGCTGTTTTGTGTGAAAGAATAAAAAAACAAGAATCAATAAAAAATATTATTTACACTGAAATCGAGGGGTTAATTTGATCAGGTTTGCTTGCCATGCCTGCTCATGGTCATTTGCCCTGCCCCCCTCCCCTTTTCCCACAAAGTTGAAGATCACACGCTGCAACTTAACTTTTACTGGCTACTTTATACATAACATTCATAATTTATCATGGTAATGGTCCCTTCGGTTGTTTATCCGGGAACTTGAACCAGCGCCTGTCCAGTTCCAACCAGGTGAGACCACTGACCCTTCAGTTGGGCCTAGTAAGTGCACCAGAGATGGCCTTTTGACGTTGGAGGGCCAAAAAATCCCCCCTTCAGATCATGCTAATGTGTCATTTTCTGCAGGCATGTGCCCTTTGAAAAGTCATGAACCCCTACTATACTTGGGGCAGAATAAACCCGTTATTTCATTTTTTTCCTGCCCTGCCAATAATCTTTTCTTATGTCTTAGACCACTCCAATCCAATTCCCTAACCCATAAATATCCCTAAGCCTTATCTTCAGGGAAGCGGATTTGTTCTTGCCTCCTCGCTTGGTAGCCTTATGATTAAGTCTTTTCTCTTTTGCAAAACCCACATCACATTGATTGATTTATTATGCAAGGGCAAAACGGACGTGGATCTGGCCAGTAACAACACATGTGTACATAAAGAAAACCAGTACGGATATATGAGAAATTAAGGACAGAATTTACTTATGGGATGTGGTGAGAATTGGGCTGACTGAGAATAAGCATGGAAGGAAAACATTTTTAATATATCTTTTTTAAGTTTCTACTTTTTGAGTCACATGAATGTATTGTTTATGCAAAAATCCTTATGTAGAAAAATATTTTTAAAATCATGTATTCTTTTCATGTTGGGATGTGTTCAGAGTATATAAAACAAAGATCTTTGTTATTTTTCTTATTAATGCTTTGAAAAAAATTTTTTTCCCACTTTATCTTGTTTTCTCTTAGACTGAACCGGAGAAACCAAAATGATCTAGAGTGAGTTACATCAAACGTACGTGGTTTCACAACTTGTTTTCGGAAGAAGTAATCAAATAATTCAGTATTTTACTCAAAGAAACACTTTCCCACACTGGAACAACACAGAAGCCAAGACGGTAGTTCTTCTGCGTTGTCAGGTCTCCGACGCCTGGTTTTACGGGTGGGCAGCGAGAGAACCTGGACGACCCTCTCAAGATCAGTTGAGCGGGTTCTACCACTGGAAGGTGGAAAGCGAGTTCGATAGAATGGTAATTTCAGGCTCACTTTTTTCCAGCACCTTAAACCTGGATAAGTACAGTTAGGCTAAGCGGCGATGTGTGATATGCTCTTTTTTGGAGCAAAACACACCTCTTAGGCTTAGCCCACGCGGGGCTCGAACCCACGATCTTGGCGTTACTAGCACCACACTCTAACTAACTGAACTAACCGGCCGCAGTGTCCTCTAGCTTTCCCTTCCAAATTGTTAATTACTCTCAAACAGCGTAGTTTTACCAAAGTTTATCCTAAGAAGCTATTTCATTCGTTCTCTTTCCCATCTTTCCCCCGCCTAGACAGGGGATGGGAGACTCCATATTTACTTTCTTTTTTTTTTTTTATTTCAGCATATCATGGGGGTACAGATGTTTAGGTTGCGTACGTTGCCCTTCCCCCCTCTCCCCTAACACATTTACTTTTGATAAACCTTTATTCTTCCGGGGAAAGTCTTTCTTAAACTGCCAATTCTGATCCCGGAAGATTCAGGTCAACGTTCCCAAGCGGGACTTCCCGCCTCCTACCCGGGCTAGGCCCGAGCCGAACCTGAAGCTGCTCCAAGCCTGAGATCGAGGTGAGCGGATCAGGGAACCGACCACGAAGCTGTCGCAGGGCTCAAAAGACTCCGCTCCCGCGCGAAGAGTGCAGATTTTTTCTCCGTTCCTGGAGACCATTCCAGACAGGTTAGCTCTTCCCGGGGGGTTCAGGGCCCGGAACTACATCCTCTCCCAGCCTGGTTTCGTGGTGGTTCCGCGGTTACCAGGGTCCTGAATTCTCGGCTGCGCGCTGCGACCTGCGCCTCCGCGAGCAGGAGTCACAGACTTAAATCTGCAGTGCCGGTCACCAGACAGTTGGTGGCGCCCGAGCGAGAGCTGAAGTCTGCGAGTCCGAAGGGACAGTGGGGATTGCCTCTCGTGAGCATCTGACCCCGCCCCGTCTCGGGGCAGAACCCGGACCCCCAAATCAATAACAGGAAATGTCAATCTAGGGCATGTCCGAAGTCAGGACCGTTATCTTCACGGGAGAGAAATTCCGGGATCTGAAAGGGGAGGAGGAACCGAGGCCAGGGTGTCACTTCGAGGTGTGCCGCTCCTGGCCGGGCCTGATCCACCTGCTGACAGATGTCAACCCAGGGAGGGGCCCATAGAGTGGCTAATGCCTGATTTATCCTCTGCTTTCTTAGCAAGATTCTACTTCTCCCCTCCTCCTACCACGACTGTTTCTCCTAGTTAGGGGAAGTAATATTTTCAAAAGTTAATTGGCCTATGTACATGTTAAATGCCCTGATTATGTTTTCTCCCTCCATTTAGACGTATATGCATGCATATATATCTATACATTATTTGGTCTTCTTTAGATATGCACTACTAGTGTATAACGTTTGATATTCACGTTTTTTTCCTAGAAATGGGAATCATATCCTTTGAGTAGCCAAATTTGCCATTTATTTTCTAATTTTCCATATTAATTCATTGAATATCATAAATTAATTTTTTAATATCGTAAATTATAATTATTTAATATCACAAACCATAAATTATTTCCCGTGGCCTTTAGCACCTTTCACTAACTTTGTACGTCTTTTTAATCAATGGCTAAATATCTTATTTTATCTTATGTGGTGAAAATACTGAAAGTTTTCAGCGCAGTATGTTATTATTATTATCATTACTGTTATTGTTTTACTAGGGCACTTGCTATGGTAAATGATCTCTGCAAGACTGGGCCATATTTAGACTTACTTTGACCTCAAGAGACCAAAGTAGGCATCAGTCACTTGTTTTTTGTCATAGGTCAGTTGCCTGGGAAACAGACACTGAGATGGAGATTTGTGTGAAGACAGTTTATTGGGAATGCTTTCAAAATGAACACCTGTGAGAGGGTGAGCAGGGCAGCACTGAGAAAAAGCAGAAGGTGAACTCAACACAGTTGCAACAGAGGCCCCGGCCCATCTCAAAGGTGTATTTGAGTCTGGACAGCCCTTCAGAAATGTCCTTAATTACGGTGGGTAGATGGGAAGGGCAGACCTATGTATTCTTCCATCCAGTCATTGAATTTGAGCTGCTCGTAGGGTAGGGTGTTCCTTGGAGCAAGAAGCATCCGTCCTGTAAAAGTAGTTCTGGAAGAGAGCCCCATCTGTGAGCCATTGGTATAGTCAACATTCTCGTAGCTGAGAAATGAGTGCCACCACCTAGAAGGGGGCATCTGACAGATACGCCACACATCCGCACAGTTCTTTTCTTATAGCAACCATGTGTCAGACATGTGCTCATCTTTAACCAGTAACCCCTACTTCTCCATGCTAATAGAGAAGAGAGCAGGTGTGATTAAAACAAAATGATGGTTACTGAAAGTCAATTCATTTTTCCTTTGGGTTCGATAAAGGTCCCTGCATGGCCACTAGAGCTTACAGTGAGTCTAGAGGCAGCCATGTTGGGACAGTTTCCCAAAGGAGATAGTCATTTGAATCCATCCCCTGTATTCACCCTTCCAATTGAAAGTTCTTCTTTGATTTTGACTGAGGCCCAGATGTCTATTTTTGTTTGCTTGTTTTCAAGTCACCTGAAAGACTAGTTACTAGGATTGTTGCAATTTATAGAAGTGTGAAATTATATCTAAATAATATATAACTGGATCAAGCCCCAGGACTGGCTCAGTGACTTGGTTGGTGAAAGCACCTGTCTAGTAAACAGGAAATCCTGGGTTCGTAATCCCAGCAGGGCCTCCACTTGAATGTCTTTCACGCTTTTTGTAATTTCATGTGGTATAAAATAATATCACTGGTTAAAAAGGAATCAACTCGAATTTATACCCGATGAATCTTCTAATACTCAGGCCTTAGGCTTTGCTGGAAAATTGGGACACTTTGGACAGAAGTGGAAAGTGGAACAAATTCATGAAAAACATTTCCAATACTTGTCAAAAAAAACCTATAAGGCTTGGAATAATTGTCCTAACATCATAAGATTAGCAGTGGACAAGTAGTTTAGCATAGTGAGGCTTGCTCATTTGTCCTACCATTTGAGATCAAGTGATGGAGAATCAATAGCTTTAGAAATAGACCCTTTCATATATTCTTCGGACGTGCCTGATTACTGGGAGAGATTTAAGTGTTCTGCAACCCCAGAACCCTCAAAGCACCTGGAATAGAGTTGGCACTCAATAACGTTTTTACAGGGGACCATTAAATAGCTAATGGCTTTTCTAATTTTAAAGCAATGTGTAGAAGTGAGTATCAATTAGCTTTGGAGAACAATGAAGACATTGACCTATAGTCAGTGGTGGAGAGTTTAAATTCTCTACCTTTACATCTTCTCAGCTACTTTCTAAACTTCCTAGTAAACTTATAGTTTCCCTTTGCATTGTTGCTTAGTCCTATTTTAAAGGAAGGTAAATAATAATAATAAAAAGAAATGGCTAAGAAGTCTAATTTAAACATTAAATTGAGTACTGTAATAGCTGTTCCCCCTCTTTGAATGATTCTGAACTTAAGACATCACCAAAATTTTTGAAAAGAGGAGACCGTAATGTCATCTTAATAGAAGAATCATTAGGGACAAAATTGATAAGATATCTAGCAATAGACTGGAGACAAATGAAAAATGCATTTTGAGACTTGAAGTCTTAGAGTCTTTTCTAGGCAGACTTTTACATTAAAGATCTAAAAAAAGACATTAAACCCTGAAGAGCACGGTGTTTCTGTTTTATCCACCGTGTTTCTTTTGGTGTTCTAAGTTATATCTTCAAATCATATGTCAGTCTGTACAAATGCCCACTCCCCCATCCTTAGTAATATGCACAGAATTCAATAAGCAATGGATTGCATTTCAAAAAGCTTCTTACTCCTTACCGTACATAATGGCCCAACAGATTGATTATTACTTCTTTGTTAAGCGGGTGAGAGTGCAAATGTGTCAGAACACTGATGTTTTAAAAGATCACTTAAAGTAGAATTGAATCTAATGTAGTGATATTTATGCTCCCCTATTAGAGTTGAGTTCTTAAAAGTACTTAAAAGTGCTAAATTATAAAACAATTTTTAAACAAGACCTGGACATTCACAGTTGTGTCTTTGCTAAAAGGACCTCCCTCTGATTCAAATAGCTGTTTCTTTCCTGACCTATTTCTTTCCTGACCTAAGATATGTATTCTTTATTCAAACAGAGCCTCCTTCTCAAGGGCCAAATGTCACTTGGCCTGGGATCCTCAAATGGGCAGCTCCTCTTTTATGATCTTAAGGTAGGCCTGGTGTTGTCTTAGGCTACCTGTATTGTTCTTCCTTCTTCATGTCCAGTTGTTAATTTACAACATTGGGCATTGAATAAATTTTAGTGAATTGATTTGGATGTTTCTAAAAAGGTGAACGGTAAGGCAAGGTAATGATGGAAAATGTTAGGGAAAGAGAAATTGTCCTGAGAGATGTTTTCACCTGATGTCCAACCAGGGAACTTTAGTCATATGAGACTAATGTGATAACAACTATATCACAGACAATGACTTCCAAACATTGTTACTCTGCAGATTCAACTGAGATCTTCTGGAATCAACTGCTTTTGTTATCTGCTATAGTATTTCTCCTCTTTGTTAGGACTATTTGATGCTGAGGCTTTGTCTACAATTCCACACAAGCAGCACTCCAAACTTAGGAGTGTCCAACACTCACAGATCATTAAGTTTTAAGTTCTCTGTCCCTTGCACCTAAACCATGATCACACTTGGAAAAATCTCAAGCACGTTGGTGCTTTCCAGGACTGACATTTACATCTTGACTTGATTGTGGAGTCTCTGGAGTAAATCGTTCCTGCATCTCTCAGAATTTCTTTGTTCACTGTAGGGGTCTTGGCTGCTTGCCTGGAGCTGATCATCCCCAAATATCCATGTCTAAATGAAGTCTCTTCCAAGCTTCAAACTGATATTTCCATTTCCACCTGGATTTCATACAGGTACCACTAGCACACCACAAACTAAACTCATCAACAATCCTGTTAGAAACCTGGGTTAAACTTAAATACTCCCGTACGTACATTTACCTCACCATCAAGTCATGACAAAGTCCTGCTGATTTTACCTTCAACATATATGATGTGTCTCTTAGACAAGGTAGCATGAGGAAAAATATAAACAAATCAAAAAAAGAAAAAAATTTAAAAAAAGGAAGAAATATATGAGGCATCTTTGGTCTCTGTTGGTCCTTATCTGGGCCCTCAATACCTATTCTTCACCACAATCTACAACAACCTCTTTTTGCTCTCCCTGTCTTCCAGATTGGTGGCCTACATCCATTCTTAACAGAGCAAAGAAATTCTGATTTAAAATACAAAATATTTCTTTCTTAAGACTTTCCATTCTTCTCTTACTAATATATGCATTTAAACCTATAAATATCCCTCCAAGAACTGCCTTAGTTTCATGTTGTATTTTCATTCTTTTAGTGTAAAATATTCTCTAGTTTCCATTGTACTTTTTCTTTAACCTGGGGCTTATTTAGAAGTGTATTGCTTATGTTTTCCAACATCTGAGAATTTTCTAGTTATCTTTTTGTTATTGACTTCTACTTTAATTCTGTTGTCCTCAGAAACCATATTTTAAAAAAGACTTTAATTATTTAAAATTTATTGAAATTTGCTTTATGGCCTTATTTCAGTGAATTTTCTGTGTGCATTTGAAAATAATGCGTATTCTGCAGTATTCAGGTGTGGTGTCTTGTAGGTAAATTGGATAATAACCATAGTTCAAGTTTTCTATATTCTTACTTCTTTTTCCCTCTTTTCTTTCAGTTTCTCATCAGTCAGAGGTGTCTTTAAAATTGCCAACCACAATTGTGATTTTTCTGTTTTCTTGTTTTAGTTTTCTTAATTTGCTTCATATAAGAATTAATATGTCTTCCTCATGAGTTTAAGTTTATCATTATGTAACATTCCTCTTATCTTTGGTCTTACTTTTTACTTTGACATCTACTCTTTCTGATATTGATATTCGCACCAGCTTTCTAATGGTTGGTGTTTTCATGATATCCCTTTCCCCCCTGCTTTACTTTTAACCTGTCTGTGTTCTTATTTTTAAAGTGTGTCTCCTGTAAACAAGAGACAATTGAGTATTTTACTAGCTAGCCTGACAATCTCTGCCTTTTGTTTATCCCATTTACATTGAATGCAATTATTTATATTGGATTTGTCTGTCATCATTTTATTTACTTTTTATTTGTTTTATCTGTTCTTTGTTCTTTTTTCCCTCCTTTTCTGCCTTCCTTTGAATTAATACCTATTATTCAATTTAACTTTTTTTAACCTAAAATGTAATATTTTTCTTTCCAGCTGCTTTTAAGGTTTTTCCTTTATTTTTGGTTTCAACCATTTTTAAAATAATCTTGGTTGGCATTTGCTGAAGCAATTGAATCTGAGCTGATGTCACGTATATTTTGTTCCTTGATCAGTACACTTAAGATTTGTGTATTTTAATGTATGTAAGTTACACCCCGATTTAAAAAAAAAAACAACTCTTCACCGGATGATATCTATGTTCTAAAAATTAAAGATTAGTCTACATATCTTTGATCTCTCTCATCACATTCAGACTAAAATATACCTTCCTCTCTTTAGCCTTCTTCTCTGATCCAGCCCAAATATTCCCATTTAATCTGATTTCTTTCCATGCCCTGCTTCAAATCTCTGGATTTCCTCTCAAAGACCACAACCACTCCATCCAGTTTTGTGACAAAAATCTCCCTTTCTAATCTCTCTACAACTGTCATACTTCTTTTCATCTACCAAGTCTTAGATCTGATGTAATTTTCTCTAGGAAGTCTTCCTTGATGGGCACCGTGGTAGTTTCCAAATTTTTGGCTATTTGAACAGGCTGTTCTGAACTCCTTGAACATTATAGCAGATGTATTAGGTTAATGTATTTCTGCTAGTAAATATCCGCCATCGGTATGTGATATTGTTGATTTCAATAAATGGAAAATGTGAGAAGAACAGTAGCAGTACAACTGGAAAATTCTCTGCAAGGAAAAGAGAAATTGAAAATTTTTAAACCTAGGGAGTCAAGGAATATTTACTCGTATTTTCAGAAGGAAGGAGCCTAAAGCATTTAGCTTCCGTAGTGTAGTGGGTATCACGTTTGCCTACCACGAGGAAGGTCCCGGGCTTGTAAACCAGGCGGAAATAAGTTCGATGTACTGTTCTATTTCTTCTCCCCCCTCAGCAAGCCCCCTGACCCTTTCCCTCTTCTCGGCGTCAAAGCCCCAGGAGGTGTCAATCCCAAGAGTCCCCCGTGGCCCAGGACTCGGCCTGTGCTACACTGGTGACACTGGCTTCCTCGGAATTCTGAGAGCACGACGTGCGGATTTTCCGCAGTGACTTTCTCATGAACCTCTAAGAGAAAAAAGAGCTCTGCTTCGGAATTTAGCAGCGACCGCCACCTCGTGTCAGTACCAGCAGTGGGCGCCAACCTTTCTGGTTCACTGCCACTGAGTGTCGCCCAAGGGTCCCCAGCCTTTTTGACACCAGGGACAGGTTTCATGGAAGACAGCTTTTCCACGGACAGGGCTGGGGAAGGGGGAGCTCAGGCGGTGATGCCAGCAATGGGGAGCGGCTGTCAGTACAGATGGAGCTCACTCACCCGCCGCTCACCGCCTGCTGTGTGCCCCCTCACCCCCGTTTTTAAAAAGTTTTATAGAAGTTTTTTTTTTTTAATTTTAAAAACGTTTTTCCACGGACGGGGAGGGGACGGCGGCGAAGCTCTGCGGCCCGGTTCCGGACAGGCCACGGACTGGTACTGGTCTGCAGCCGGGGGTTGGGGACCTCAGAGTTAAAGGGTAGCAGACGTCTCTGGCAATTATTATTTGTAGTACTATTACTACTGTTAGTACCACACAATATTTCTGGAAATCCTCCGGCGAGGACGGGAAGGAAAAGTTGTGAGTGGAAAGGGTGGAGGGAAACATAAGAACATACTCCTTGATATCTGTGTGGGACACAGGAGACCTTTACCTTGATTTCGTGACCGCCTTTCCTCCCTGGTTCCCACCGTCCCCGGGAAGACCCTCCAGGACTTGGTCCGTAGCTGATTTCCGGTCAGACTCTGCAAGACAAGCGCCCTCCTGCGCGGGGGAAACGCGGCGAGCGCCTGTGCGGGCCCTGGGCGGACTCCCGCTCTGCCCGCTGCGGGAGCCTCCTGGCGGCGTCGGCGCGACGCACGGGCCCCAGGACTCGGCAGGGGCACTCGGCTCTGCTCGCGCGGGCTCCCAAGGGCGAAGATCATTCACAGTGAAAGGAGGCAGCCTGACCGTCTCTGGAATCAGTTTAGTGTCGGAACCGTTTGTGGGGTTTCTCGGAAATAAGAATGGAAAAGAGGAAAGAGTTTAAAAGTTTAACTACTTGTTTGTTTCATCACATATTTTGCTAAAAATCATGAATTTTGGGAAGACAGTTTTTCTTCTGGAATAGACATACACTAGAAGGAGGGTGCTTCCACTTTCCTAACCCACATTCAGAGAAATTATTTCATCGTTTTGCCTCCTCGTGGTAAACTCAGTTAACATCCACGCCTGCTCTAAGTGGCCACCGGAGGTGGCAGAGACTGGGATCTCCGAATGGGGGAGCCAGAGCTCAGAATTTGCCAAGATCACCCCACCCCTCATCCCCAGTGGACTAAGAGAACTCTCAACGTCCTTCTGATAATATGAATTCTTTCAGACTTATGGGAGGGAATTTAACTGATTTCTTTATAGATTAAGTCACATTAGATCTCAGATTCTGGGTATTTTGACAGGATAAAGGGAAGAGAAGGCAGAAACTAGCCTTTAAAGAGTTTGATATATACTAAACATTTTATAGATGTTATCTTCTACAGCACTCATTATATAGAACTGCCTGAAATGCCCTGCATATCCAACCCTTAAGTACTTCACTCGGAAGTCACAGCTTGCTCTCTTTCGCAGTCTGTGCTCCATACTTGGAATCTGTCCCTACAATCAATCTCTCTCTCACCACTGGGCTGTGCGTATGAGGTCCCCTCCAGCTGAAAGCTGAAAAGCCTTGTGCTTGCCTTTGTCTAGTTATCTCTTGGTCGTCATTAGATCTCAAACTATACTTTCTTTAGGAAAAGATTCCTTAAACTCCCTAAGTGAATGTCCCATATTCCTCATACCATGACCTTTCTTTGCTTGCACATTTTACATTTATCAGTGTAATAGATTAATGTCTGTCTCCCTGGAATGTAAGTTGCACGAGGCCAGGAGCAGTATCTGTTCTTGCTCATCAAGGAATCCACACTGCCTTGCACAGCACCTACTTCATAATAGACACTCAATAGTTACCACCTAATGTAAGACTGGACTCTTGCCAGGATTATCTGAGGAAAGTGTTTCCTAATTTGAAGTTGAGATACTGAGGCTTGCAGTGATTACTTATCTTGCCTAAGTGTAGAGCTACTATGTGAGTTATGATTCAAACTTGGATATTCCTGGCTTTACAGTAAGTACTTGCTCATTCCTTAATATCCTATTGGATGTGAGTATATATTTTTTCAAATTCCCAAAGCCTTGATCCTTGCAATTTCCACATCATTTTGTTGAAACCAATAATGGGAACGAAATCACTACAACAGTAGTAATCATTTGCTACCACCTATTAAACCAAATGTGTAATGAATTCTCTTATATAAACTAGCAAAACAAGCCTAAGGGGTAGGTGATATTGCTATTTACAATCATTTATCTGTTTTATAAATGTAGAAGCTGAGGAGTGGAGAGGTTAAATAACATAAATAACTTGCTCAAGTTCACACAAATTGTAGAATTTGGAGCCAGTATTTGTATCCGTGTGTGTCTGAGGTTGAAGTGTTCCTCACTATTACAGTTTTCTGGAAGAAGAAAAGTTCTACAGAAAGACACGGATATTAAAGAGAGTGGAACTTAGCATATAATACGAAAGTCATTTCAATACTGCAGGAAGAGGCAGAGAAAGCTCAGTATCAAGAGACTGAGGACACTGAGGGTAACCAGAGATAACTCTCACAAACATCATGCTTGTTGTTGGTACTGCTCCCCTGGAGAAAATGGGGAAATGCATATTTCAGAACAAAAAGAAGGTCAAAGTTTTTCATTTAAGAGAATAGGTATGATGTCCAGGCAATGTTCCCTAAGGCAAATTAAATATATTGGTGCTCTGGAATGTGGACATCAAAAAATTTCTAGTCCGATTTTTTTGGTGGAAACTATTTGGTTTGGTAGTGAGAACATCCTACTTTCCCTGCAGCCCTCTCTCCTTTTGCACTTCAGCCAACTTTGCCTCCTTGCCCTCCCCTTCCACCTCCCTTCCCCCAAGGCATCCCTGGAAGAGTAAAAGATCTCTAGGCAGGAAATCTGAACACCTGGGTTTCAGTCTTGGTTTTATTATGCTGTGATCCTGTGAAACTCAATGTCTTGACCTCATTTCTTTATCTGCAAAATGGAATAATGAAATCTATTTCACGTATTTTCAACAAATATTTAGTATCAACCATATGCCTGACTCTCTTGTAGATACTAGGAATCTAGCAGTAAACAAAAATCCCTGCCCTCGTAAAGTTTGTATTCTCACGGGGGAGACAAACAATATACAAAATAAATAAGTTATATAGTGTGTTTGAAAAATGATCACAAGTGAAATGGAGAAAAATAAAGCAAAGAATCAGGAGAAAAAGTGCTGGAATAAGGGGGTTTATAGTTTTATGTATAATGTTCAGGGTGTGTCTTGTTGACAAGGTGATATCTTAGAAAAGACCTGAAGTAGATAAGGGACTGTGTCATACATATATTCAAGCAAGAGCATTTCTAGCAGAGGGAACTGTCGGTGCAATGGCCCTGAGGCAATGATGTGCCTGAAATATATGAGGAAGTACAAGAAAGCCAATGGTAAGTGCAGCAGAGTGAGCAAGGCGTGCAGCTGGAGAAGTGAAATCATGGACAATCTTCAGTGAAGATTTTGACATTTACTCTGATGAAATGAGGAGATATTGAATTTTGAGCAAATATGTACAACAAAGTGGTACAAAGTGGTTCAAAATGATCTCTCTGACTGTGTAGCATAGAATATTTTGTAGGACTGGAAAGCATAGAAGAAGGGAATTCTGTTAAGAGATTTTCACAATATTCCATGTTAGAGATGAAGGTCTCTTGGACTAGGATGGTAGCAGTTAAGCTGATGAGAAGTTTGTCAGATCTGGATACATTCAGAGGTTAGAACAAAGAAAATTCTCTAATATATGTAGAATGAGAGAATCATTGGAGTTAAGAATGTTGTCAAAATGTTTACCTAAATGTCTTGTCAAATAAAAAAATAATAAAAGACACCAGAGAAAATGATCTCTAAATATGTCAGGCTTACTGAGGAAATAGAAATAAGGATTGTATTCCAGAATACATGAAATGTTAAGCCAGTAGTGCATTCCATGAGAGAAGGGTAAGGAAAGCTTTTATTAGCAAACAAAAGGGATTTACAGAACCTGCTTAGAAATAGTTCATTGGTTCCAGAGATTCAAAGCCAGAGCTGTCAATTCTTTGGTGGAGATAATGTTACTGGGCAAGCATTCTTCCAAATTACTGCAGTCCTTAAGAATGTCCAGTGATAAACCTTATCAAAGCATGAGATGTGTGAAGGATGGGAAAGGGTTTTTAGAAAGTCCTTGGAAATAGTTCTTATCTCAGACATGTAAGCATGAGCCTCCCCTCATTTGGACCTTCCCCTCCCTATTTTGTGTGAGTCTGACAAAAGTGATTTCATCCCTGTATCTGCAACCTTCACAGTCTGAAAAGTTGAAATTGCCCTTACCTAAAATATACAAGCCTGGGATCAGAGTAGGTTTTCTTTGGAAAACTCAGGAATCAGCTTAACATATTAAGTTTGAAATGTCTATTTTAAAGTACACAATTTGAGATATTAAACAGGAAGTTGGATATGCCAGTCTGGAATTTAGGGAAGAGATTCAGGCTAAAAATACAAAGTAATAAGCTTTCAGCAGATGCATGCTATTTAAACTATGAGACTATGTGACATTAACTGGGTGATGGGTATAAATATAGAAGGGAAGGAGATCAAACACTAAGCTCTGAGAAATCCTAATAGAAAGATGGAGGACAGTAGTCTTTTCTGACTAAAGAAGACTAAAAAGAAAATGGAAGTGGGAAGAAAATGAGTGGTGAAAAAACAGACAAATAGATCAGTAGAACAGAAGAGAGCCTAGAAACAGATTCACATATAGTCATCAACTGATCATTGACAAAGGAGCAAAGGCAATACAATGGAGCAAAGACAGTCTTTTCAACAAATAGTGCTGGAACAACTAGACATCTACATTGCAAAAAAGTGAATTTAGACACGGACCTTGCATCCTTCACAAAAATTAACTCAAAATGGATCATAGACTTGAATGTAAAATGCAAAACTAGAAAATAACAGGAGGAAACTTAGATGACCATGGGTATGGCAATGACATTTTAGATAAAACACCAAAGGCACAATCCATGAAAGAAATAATTAATAAGCTTCATTAAAATTTAAAACTTCTGCTCTGCTAAAGACAATGTCAAGAGAATAAGAAGACAAGCCACAGACTAAAGAAAATATTTGCAAAAGATACATCTAATAAATAAATGTTATTCAAAATATACAAAGAACTCTTAAAAGTCAAGAGTAAGAACACAAATAACCCAATTAAAAAATGAGCCAAAGTAAAGAACATATACAGATGGCGAATAAGCTTATGAAAAGATGTTCCTCATCATATGTCATCAGAGAAATGCATTGTTTTTTTAATTAAATGTTTGTACTAAAACAACAATGAGATACCACTACATACATACCCATTAGAATGGCCAACAACCAGAACACTGACAACACCAAATGCCAGTGAAGATGTGAAGTAACAGGAACTCTCTTTCATTGCTGGTTGGAATGTAAAATGGTACAGCCTCTTTGGAAGACAGTTTGGTGGTTTCTTACAAAACCAAACATACTTTTACCATACCATTCAGCAACTGCACTCCTTGGCATCTATCCAAAGGTGTTGAAAACATGTCTACACAAAAACCTGCACACAGCTTTATTTGTAATTGCCAAAATTTGAAGCAACCAATATGTCCTTCAGTAGGTGAATGGATAAATAAATTATGGTACATCTGGACAATGAAATATTATTCAGTGCTTAAAAAAAATGAGCTATGAAAACATGAAAAGACATGGAGAAAACTTAAATGTGTATTACTAAGCGGAAGACAACCAGGAGAATTTTTACCCTAATGTCACTTGAAGAAAGTGTTGTAAGAAGGGGAATGTATTAAAAGCTGCTGCTATACAAAGTAAGATGAGGACTGGGAAGGAATTTTAGCCATGTGAAGGTCATTGGTGACCTTGTCAAGAGAATATAGAATCACTGACAGTCCTATAGAGGCTGGTAGGTGAATAGATGTGATGGTAGATGTTTGTGGAAGGTCTCTTTTGATTGCTTTAATTTCCTCAGTGAACTAGGAAGCAAAGCCACCAGTTGAATATGAGGACTGGAGAGGAAGTGTTGGAATTTTGGGATGAGATAAAGTGTGAAATAGTGATCTAGAACAGTAGGAATTGGGGTAGACTAATCTCATGCCTTATGATTCAATTGCTTGGCAGCCTTGAGGACCTACTTGAGACTCACTGTTATGAATTTAAGGTGAGACCTGTCAACTGATTGTGTGTTTTTCTCTACCCATGTTCATCTGCCCAGGATGTGGCTTTGCCAAAGGAGTACAAAATTAGAGAGGCAGGGAAGTTGAGAATGCAGCAATGGTGTGACTCTAATATATGCCGGGTAAGGAGGGCAGAAAAGACATGAAAGGCAGTAAGGAACAGCGAACAGATAATTGAGTCCACAGACATTTGTCTAAGCAGGAGATAACTGTGCAAGCAACAAAAGTAGCTGCTAAGCACCAAACAAGTTTCCAATGCATAGAAAGCCAGAGATTAAGTAAAAATTAAGACATTATCATGTCTCCCAGGAGCTCCTGTTTGAAATGGAGAAACAAGTGTACAAAAAGTGACAAAGATGTAGGCAATAACCTGCTCTGGGAACCTTAAGGAGAGCAGCAGAAAGACCTTAATGAGGCCTTCTATGAACAGAAGGGCAGAATCTCAAAGAGCCACCATATGGCTCAGGATTAAAGAGGGAATTGAAGAAAAGACTATTGGAAATGAAAGAAGGTGCTGCAACATTCACTTGACTGGAGACCACTTGTCATTCACATCTTCACTTGTCTATCTGGGAAAAAGGGACTCCAAGCAGCAGGTAAGCTGGCACTAGCCTGCTGCAGAGGAAGCTTAGCAAAAAGGGACACTCTCTCAAGTGACTGTCCATGATGCTATGGTTATTATATCTAGCTAATACTTTAACATCTCCAGATGGAAACAATGGATTTATTTTCCACTACATTCTGATTTTTGTTATAGAAGGAGCCATGCCTTTTTTGTTATTTATTTATTTATTTATTTGTTTTGGTCACCATCGTATCCACAGTGTCTAGTACAATGCCTGGCATACAGCAGGACGACCAAATACATTACGTGAGGTGCGTGAAGCTGGGCATCGACTGTTGAAGAGATCCTTTCTCCGAAAACAGTGTCCTATGGGGTGGAACATGGTCCCTTCTTCTACACCGCATAGCAAACAATCTATGTTTATCTTTAAAGTGGCTGATTCTATCTGTGGCTGTGACGGCTGAGTGGTTAAGGGTGTTGGACTCGTAAATGCAGTGGGGACTGACCCCACAGGTGCAAGTCCTGTTCACAGCCTTTCAGTTTTCCGTCCAGATTCCAGTTTGCAGCTTTCGTGATTCGCTGAGCCAGTACAGAAAGAAATTTATTAGAAAGCAACTTCAGCTTATAGCCTGAATTTTTCATAAGTATCCTGGCGAGTTTCTTTCATTGCGTGGGCATCCGTGAATCGCATGATAGTCAATTTCTAATTTAATCTAATTCCCCTCCCCCCATACCAACTGTCCACATGGAACACTGGATGTAAATACTGGTTGTTAAATCTGTGAGAACTTCTAATCACAACTGTAAGAAGAGAGAGGAGGAACTAAAAATATTGGGAATACAAGTTCCCTTTCAGATTGCAGTATAGTATGGCTGACAGCTTAAAGCATTCTCAGGCATCAATCTTTAGTGTTTGTCCTGGCATCACAGGTCGGTAGGAATCAAAAAATTTAGGATGATAATAACCCATCAAACGTGTTAGTTGCTCTTCAAAGCCCTTTATACAAACAAGAAAATATAGGCACAAAGAAGATACATTTTGGCTTCAGACTGCCTTTTCAAACTCATAGAAAACTTCGTCTCCTTAACGGAAAAGTCCCTCTCTTATGAACAGTTCTGCATTTTCAGCTATTTTGCCTACTTTAAACAGCTAAGCATATTCGAAGCCAGTTTATGTTTGTTAATGAATAAGTTCCTAGTCTCTAACTTTGTATGTCAAATGCGATTCTTAAAAATGTATACTTCTATTGAATTCTTGACTCATTACATGTTTTTGGTTGGGTGCCTTTGTCTGCTTTGCTGAGTTATATAGTACCATTTTACAACAAATTTCTCCATAGTGAGTAATTACTCTTTTTTCCCTTTTTGGACGAGAAGAGGAAAAGACTATGATTAATGCCTCCAGAAATGCATTTCAAAACACTTTTTTTTTGCACTATCTAAATTTAAAATAATACGGATTGTTCACTACTGATCCACATACATCATCAGTGTCCAATGTAAATATATAAAAAATGAAATTCAGGTGAGGGAAGATGATAGGCCTGAAAAAAAGTAATGAAGAGCTCAAAACTAGGCACAAAAGAGAAGATACACACACATATATTGCTTTCAAGGAAGAACGTTCATCTCTTAATCACATAAATAATGTCTCGAGATAAAAATTGGTCATTGTTTTCAATAAAGATATTTTATCCGAATGTATATGATGCAAACAAACCACAAAATAAATAATGCCTTCGTAGAATCAGTGCGGTTTTTTGTTCTGTTCCCTGCATAAATAATCATTTGTTCTGGGTGTAATAAATATAGTAATGAAAATATTAATACCTAGGCTACCTCCCCAGGTGTGGATCAGTGGTGCAATGGATAACACGCCTGACTATGGCTCAGAGGATTCTAGGCTCAACTCCTGGCTGGCTCGTTTCACTGTTTTTTTTCTTCTGAGTACCTTCTCAAAGTCGTGCTGAAACAAGCCTTCGTATATATTTTCCTAGAATTGATCGTGGAGCAGGGATTTGAGGCCGAGAAAGACTTCAGAAGCGTAAAAGGGGCGGTCGTGTAAAATTTTCTTCTTTCTGCCTTTCATCTCCTCTTCAACTTGAGGAGGGAGCTGGCTGAAAAAGTTCATTAGAAGGAAGGCTGTAAAATCGAAAAAGCTTTAAAGAAAAATAAACAGAATATTTTTTTTCTACTCGTATTTTCATCAGAATTTTTTTCCGTTGGGAAGAGTTCTCACTCATGGCGTCTCTCTGGCACAGCTCTTTCCCTGGGCGTGGCCACCGTCAAAAGAAAAGGGACATCTCCTGGAGACGCGTCGGGTCCGGAAGGCCGCGGCTGTGGAAATGCAGCAGGCGAGCGGCTCCTTGCCCCAGCTGGGCCCCCTGGACAGCCCAGACCTGAAGCTGGGAGACCTCCACGTTCATCCCGCACTCCCGCCCCGGCCTCTTCCCCTCCTCGGGGTCCCTGCCCTTATCCCTCGGCCCCCGTCTCCGAGAGAGTGGCCGGAGCGGAGAACCCCTCTCTCAGGAAACAGGAGAACGGACAGGGACTCCTTGAAAAAAAAAGAAAAGTAAACATCCCAGAAGTTGAGTGTGTAAAGAAGACGTGGGAACTGGCAACTTTGTCGATGTCTCTGAACAGACCGGCCTCCTTTCTCAGCCACAGGCATCGTGGAGAGAGAGGCTGGAGGGCAATCATTGTCAAGCGGGAAAAGTTCTCCAGACTAAACCGAAAGAGCATCTTAGTATGCGAACCGATCCGAATGTGTAGCTTGGATCCTCGCTCTGCAGCGCAGGCAAGTTCCCGGAAGGTCCCGGTGCGCGCCGTCAGGGGCGCTGTGGTCAAACGAAGGAAGCCGCAGCCCCGGCAGTCCCGGTCTGCTGGGCTCTGGAGAGGCAGGAAGAACTGGCCATCCTTACAGAGCTGGCTGCTTTGCTTCCCTGCTCTTTCTTTACATGTAAGGGGAGAGATTTTTTGTGAAAGACAAGTGGCAACCTCCCATGGAGCGGACATTTATTTCCCTTCGAAATTACCTGGGATAACAAAAAAGAACGAAGCACAGACGTTACCGGAAACAAAGCCAGTGTCTTGCTGCTGCTAGTACCTCGCGCTCACCAGCTAAATCACTGGCCACGCCCAGTCTGCTTCACTTTCTGTACTAAACTCGTTTAAAGTTCCAAAATATTTCCTAAAGTTTCGATAAAAAGTTAGCAGGCAAATTTCGTACCTCCTCTTAATTCCCCCTTCCCTAAAACACATCAATCTTGCTCCCACACTATTTTCTTCAATAAGTTTTAATGGTTGCGTATTATCTTTTATTTTGAAAAGACAAAGCGAAACGAAAGTAAAAAAAAGTTTTCACTTGAAGAGACAGAGAAAGTATGAACTTGGCGGTTGACAGTGATTTGAGTTGGAAATCTCCATTTTACGAATTAGAAGCATCCATTTAAACAGTAGTTGCCAAAACTGCACAGTGGCCCGTACGGGGATCGAACCCGCGACCTTGGCGTTATTAGCACCACGCTCTAACCAACTGAGCTAACCGGCCACCCAAGCAACACGAATTTTTAAAGAAAATAATGAATAAGTCCATTAACAATTTTGTATTTGTCTATATAAAAGTAAAGGAAATTCTTCTTTTCCCCCTTCATCGCCCTCAAAAGAGACCTTTAAACCATATTCACAGACTTTAACGAGGGAATCTAAACTATTTTAACTCTGAATTTAGACTACAAAAACCACGAAGAACTTTTGACAGAGGCTAAGTCTAGCTTATTTGTGCAGAAAGCATTGTAGTGAAGGGAGCCTCCCCTTTTTAGAGGTATGTCGGTGTACTGGATGACAAATTGCGAACTTCTCTTTAATGACTTGCAGCTTAATGACCTATTATTTTCAAGTTCTTTCAAGACAACGGCGCCGAAAGGAAGGCAAGTGGCGTTGAGGAAAGGAGCCACGTCTTCTCAGCATCTCTGGAGTTGAAAACATAAGCAGTGACATGATTGACGAGGCAATGATATCCAGGGTTGGAATTGGGGCAGCCCAACAATACTGGAGTTACATAGTAAATACGGTATGTTTTCTGAGGGTGGTAGAACAGTTACAGTGGTTTGCAGAAGGGCAAAATTACGGTGCCGCCCGACTACGTATTAACATTCTCGTTTAATGGCACGTGCTGTGTCTCTCAGATTTCATCTTGCGAACCGCAGGATTCAAGCACCAGGTTGGGGAGAATGTGAGATGTGCTTTTTGGTCCTTGGTCAGGCTATTGGTTTTATCATATGGAGGTGACTTTAAAGGAATCTCCTGCAGCCTCGGGAAATCTCCCTTTACGTGTATCTGGGGTTGTATTATTTCTTTTGCGTTTTTCGAATTTTCATGCTGACTGACACATAATAAACCTAACAGTTAAATGAATCAACAAGTAATGATTCTGTTGATTCTAAACCCGACGCTGGCGATAGGGAGAAGTGTTGGGATTCTAGTGTACTCTGAAAGTATTCAGCGGTTCCGGACTCAAGTACCACCAAGTGCTGCGATGTTTTATTCTTCTGGTCTTAAAGAACTCTTATCCTAGATTTCAAGAGCTAAGGCTTCTAACTGTTCAAAACACATAAAGGGAAGCTAGCCACTACAGCTTCTGCAGGCGCATCTCCGCTTCACAGAGCTGCATTCTAGCTTTTGAGGATCCTCTTGCACGTTGGGACTCGTGTTACAGACCCCCACTGTCCGCATGTCAAGCCATCGCGAGACAATGAGCGTGTTTTATGTGCCTTCAACACCGAAAGGATTACCCTTTTTCCTCCTTCGGACAAAGGGTGACCAATCTCCCTGACTTTCCTGAACTCTGCCCTGAGGTTTATGGGCAGGCAGGGCTCTTCAACAGGACAAGCCTGAACACTGACTCTTTCTTTTCTGAATAAAACCAATCACTGTGGAGGGGAATCTTGCACCAGACTAGAAAAATCAGCACATTTCCTGCTGGTAAACCTAAGATTTAGATTTATTCTCCTCAACCCACTTCCACTTTCAATTGTGTTTTCTAGTAAAGTGAAGGTCCTAGATCCCAAAACCGTATTATTCTTTACCCTGTCTTAAATGAAATGTTGTGTGTTAACGTTACTAACAGTAATTCCAGACCAAAAGAAGGTCTCAATAACAACTCCTTTTTCCTTCCTTAACAATACAATAGAATAAACAAATCTATTGATCTCAGATCCCAACTACCCCCATATCCTCCTTGGAGACTGCTGAAGCTCTCACTTTCTTATATTCCCCCAAATATTCTATGTATAATCAAGCATCTCTTCAATATAGCCACCTACATTGTTGGCAAGGCACAACAGAACATCTGCCACAAGTGTCTCGTAAGATAATTTCAAAATATTTGTTATATTCCAGATTAGATTATTTTTATTATCTAACAGTGCCTCAGAAAAAATATCAAATATCAAATCAATATTAACTAACAATGATCTTTCTTTCTTTCTTTCTTTCTTCCTTCCTTCCTTCCTTCCTTCCTTCCTTCCTTCCTTCCTTCCTTCCTTCCTTCTTTCTTTCCTCCCTTCTTTCCTCCCTTCCTTCCTCCCTTCCTTCCTCCCTTCCTTCCTCCCTTCCTTCCTCCCTTCCTTCCTCTCTTTCTTTCTTTCTTTTCTTTCTTTCTTTCTTGACAAGCTCTCTCTCTTGTCCAGGCTGGAGTGCAATGATGTGATCATAGCTCACTGCAGCCTTGAACTCCTGGACTAAACCAATCCTTCTGCCTCAGCCTCCTGGTAGCTGGACTACAGGCACACACCACTGTGCCTGGCTAAGTTTTTATTATTATTATTATTATTTGTAGAGACAGGGTCTAACTATTGCCCAGGCTGGTCTTGAACTCCCGGGCTCAAGGGCTCCTCCCACCTTGGCCTCCCAGAGTGCCAGGATTGCAAGCGTGAGCCCCTGAGCCCAGCCTGATCTTCTCTTTTAACCAGTCCTGGCCCAGGGCTGTCCTGCTCTGTAGCTTGAACTCTATAGTTAAACAGCTGTCTAGCAACCAGAGAGTGGGAGGGATGCACTAGAGAACAAAGTGCTTTGTATTCAAGCGGTGATTTCCTTTAAAAGGTG
>CAUYSK010122638.1:0-23300 GCA_963575035.1 Avahi laniger | reverse complement strand
CCCCATCTCTACAAAAAATAAAAAAGTTAGCCGGGCATGAAGGTATGTGCCTGTAGTACTAGATACTCAAGAGTCTGGGTCATTGGGAGGCTGAGACAGTAGGATTGCTTGAGCCCAGGAGTTTGAGGTTGCTGTGAGCTATGCTGAGGCCACGGCACTCGCCCCAGGCAAGAGAGTGAGACTCTGTCTCAAAAAAAAAAAAAAGAACCAGAAATCACATAATGTTAACATTTTACTTCCTACATAGTACTCCCATTTAAAATAACCTCTTAAAGAAAGGGAAGAGACCCCTTCCTTTATAGAAATTTTTGTTGAAGAAAAACAACCTGCTAAAATGTCATATTAATAATTATTGAATAGGGAGATAAAAGTTTATATAAAGCTTTGTATTCTATGCATTAATATTTGTGTCCCATGAAAAAATATAAAAAGGAATTTCTGCCTTCTGCTCAGTTACATGGCTGATGCAGAGTCCATGTCACGCCATGTTCTTTGATCTCATTCATTCATATATAGGAATGATCCGATCCACTGAGTTTGATTTCTACTGTTCATATTACCTGGAACTACTCTTCAGCGCCTGAGCCTCATCCAGTACCATGTATTGCCACTTGACCCGCTGGAAATACTTTACATCCTGCACCACCAGCTGGTAGCTAGTGATAACCACATGGAAGGGGGCGTCCTGAGTGTAAAGGGTCTTCTGTAAATATAAGAGGGGAAGGGTGAAAAGGGATACCTATAATAGGGTAATGAAGTATGGACTATATTTTCTAGGGCCAGGATATTTAAGATAGCCCTGAAAATGTGCTCCTCCCATGTGGTAGGGAGATGTGCAATGAAGTGAATCATAACTGTTTTTAAAACAGTCACCTGTATCACAAACTATACTAAAAACTGGTCTTCAACTTATTAAAGAAAAAAGTAATTACTTAATCTTGGACTTCAAGTCCAACTGATCGACTGTAACAGGAAAAGTATATTATCAGAAAAAATGGACACTTACTTGCTCAGTATCCAGAAATATATAATACATAAGATTTTGTCCACAAGAAATTATTCAAATCAATTGGAGAAATAATGACTGCATGTATGTACATTTACAGTAAACAGAAAGTTACCTGACTCCAAAACCTCCTGATGACTTTTCTATCATGAGGATTTCCCCAATATGGTAGCACCTGGAAAAAGGGCCAAGACACACATTATTTTCTATCAATAATCTTAAGATTATCATCACAAATACATCAGTTATTTAGAATGATTGAAAATAGAATGATTTAATAGAATGAGTACAGGAGTTCCTCTGCTGTCAATGGGGGACTAGGTGGTTTAATCAATCCTCCTGTAGACCAAATAGAAACACACACATGGTACATTTGTTTGAAGGCATCAGAGAACTACTAGGCAGTAGAGAATTATGAAACCAAGAACCAGAAAAAAAGGAACCCCAGACAGGTAAGCCTACTATGTGGTATATTTTCCCATAACTATCTCTGGAATTTTTCCTGTACAATGTCTAGCATATAATTTTTAAAAAATCCACACATACGGAAGACCACATCACAAGAATGAAAACCAACATGAAAGACAGATAACAGAAAAAAAACCCAGAGGAGATCCACACAATGAAGATATAAAAAAGAGTCTTTTAAAAAAACGCTAATTTAATTTGTTCATAGACAAGATTGAGAACATTAGTGGTGTATTATAAAAGAACCAAAGGAAATTTTTAGAACTGAAAAATACAGTAAGTAAAATTAAAAATTCAATAGATGGGTTTAATGACAGATTAGATGTAGCTGAAGAGGAAATTAGTGAATTGGATGACAGGGCAGAAGAAAATATCCAGAATAAAGCATTGGAGAAACAGAAGAATGCAAAATTCTGCACTTTTAGCCAGATGGAAGCATAAATATGCAGGAAGAAATGAAGAGCAATATAAAAAATCAATAGTATGTAAGTCTAGAGGAAAGGGATGTAGTTAAAGTATACTGAGGCCCTTGTACTATCTAGGAAATATTAGCAGTATTAATTTATATTACTTTTTTAAAAGTTAAGAATATTGTTGTGTTCTCCAGGTTATCTACTAAAGAATAAAATTAGTATGTAACTAGTGCTATGGTTTAGATGTGTCCCCTCAAAGTTCATGAGTTGGAAACTTAATACCCAAAGTAACAATGTTGGAAGCTATGACCTTTAAGAGGTGCCCTCGTGAATGGATAAATGTTATTATCACAGGAGTGGGTTACTACTAAAAGGATGAGGTTAGCCCCTCCTTCCCCCACCACACATGCACCACCCTACCCCTCCTTGTACTCTCTTGCTCTTCCACACCTTTCCACATGGGACGACATAGCAAGATGGCCCTCATGAGATTAGAGCCCCTAAATCTCGGACTTCCCACTCTCTGGAACTGTGCAAAATAAATCTCCTTTTTTAATAAATCACCAATCTCAGGTATTTTGTTATAGCAGCACAAAAAAAGACTAGCACAACCAGCAAGCTAAGTGAGGGAGGGAAAGTAATAAAATTTAACCAATCCGAAAGGACAGAAGAAAAGAGAAGAAAAATTGAAGAGGTGAAACAAGTAAAAAACAATCAGCAAGGCAGCAGATTTAAACTCAAAATATCAATAACTACATTAAGAGCAGAGCTGGGCATGGTGGCTCATGCCTGTAATCCTAGCACTTTGGGAGGCTTAGGTGGGAGGAATTCTTGAGTCCAGGAGTTTGAGAAGAGCCTGAGCAACATAGCAAGACCCTGTCTCTATAAAAAATAAAGAAATTAGCCAGGCATGGTGATGCTTGCTGTAGTCCTAGCTCCTTGGGAGCCTGAGGCAGGAGGATCACTTCAGCCCAGGAGTTTGAAGCTGCAGTGAGCTATGATGATGCCACTATACTCTAGTTCAGACAACAGACGAAGACCCTGTCTCGGGGTGAGGGGGAGGGAAGCACAAATATTCCAAACAAAAGACATGAAACACACTTTAAATGCAGAAAACAGAAAAAAAGAGAAATGAACAAATCTATAATCATGGTAAATTTTAACATACCTCTCTTAGTCAGAGATAGAACAAAAAAAAAATCACTAAAGCTACAGAAGAGCTGAACAGGTTAACAAACTTGACCTAATCACACATAATACTGTGCTCAATAACTGCAGAATATCTGCAATTTTCAAACACACGAGGAACATATAAAAATGGACTATATGCTAGGCCATAAAAACAAGATTCAACAAATTTCAAAGCATTAAAATCCTAAAAACTATGTTCTCTTATCAGAATGGATTTCAGCTATAAATTAATAATAAAAAAAGGCACCTGGAAAATCCTTTGTTTTTGAAAATTAAGAACTATACTTTTAAATAAACCATGAATCAAAGAAAAACTTGCAACGGAAATTAGAGACTATTTTGAACTGAAAGATAATGAATATGTGACACATCAAAACTGTGGATGGCTAATGTCACAGAAAGCAATTAATTCCTTTAAATGCACATATTTTAAAAGGTGAAAATCAGCCGGGCGCAGTGGCTCACATCTGTAATCCTAGCACTCTGGTAGGCTGAGGCGGGTGGATTGTTTGAGCTCAGGAGTTCGAGACCAGCCTGAGAAAGAGCAAGACCTCGTCTCTACTAAAAATAGAAAGAAATTAATCGGACAACTAAAAATACACAGAAAAAATTAGCCAGGCATGGTGGCACATGCCTGTAGTCCCAGCTACCCAGGAGGCTGAGACACGAGGATCACTTGAGCCCAGGAGTTTGAGGTTGCTGTGAGCTAGGCTGATACCACAGCACTCTAGCGTGGGCAAAAGAGTGAGACTCTGTCTCAAAAAAAAAAAGGCTGAAAACCAATACTCTAAACTTAATCTCAAAACATTAGAAAAATAAAAAAGCTTAAAAAGAAAGCAGAAAAGAATAATAGAGAAGAAAATGATACAGAAAACATACAGAATAACCAATTTCAGGAATAAAAATTAGTACAGTAACTATTAAAATAACATAAATCACATTTCATGGGGAAAAAGGAGGAAGTCAGAAGAAACAAAGAGGAAGTTAGAGGCACTAATCACAGCAGAACCATGAAGAATATTACTCAGATACCTGACAAATAAAATGAACTTTCAGATGTTATCAAAGATATAACTGTCTTTGAATATAATCTAACTACACACCTGAGCAGAGTCCGCATCTATGTTCTGTAGGGAAGTGAATACATTTCTGACAACATAAAAAAGCCACTGCAATTGAAACAATAAATCAGCTACAGCAGGGGCCAACAAACCTTATCTGTAAAGATTCTAGGCTTTGTAGTCCATACAGTCTCCATCACGACTCAACTCTGCTATTGTACAGCAAATGAGCCATTAGTAATACATAAATAAAAGTGTCGCTGTTTTCTAATATATATGTATCTCAATGTCACATACCACATCTTAGGAAATATTCTTTTGAAATCAATAATTTAAAAATGTAAAAACTATTCTTAGCTTACAGACCATACAAAAAAAAAGTGGCAGATTCCTAAGTAGAATTATGACCTAGCAATCCACTCAAAGCTACATACCCAAAAGAAGTGAAAACAGGACATGTATTCAAACAAAAGACTGCACACAAACGTTCACAGGAGTGCTATTCACAACAGCAAAAAGTTGGAAATAACCCAAATATCAACCAATGAATGGACAAACAGAATGTGATATATACATATAATAGAATATTATTTAGTCATAAAACGGAATAAAGCACTTGACATATGCTACAACATGGGTAAACCTCAAAAACTTTATACTAATTTAAGGAAGTCAGACATAAAAGGCCACATATTGTATGATTCCGTTTCTATGAAATGTCCAGAATAAACAAACCCAGTGCCAAAAAACAGATTTGTGGTAGCCAGAGGCTGTAGGCTGAGGGGAATAGGGAGTGACTGCTTAATGAGTAGGGGGTTTCCATTTAGGGTGTTGAAAACGTTCTGGAATTAGACAGCAGTGATGGTTGCACAACATTGTGAATTTACTTAACGCTGCTATACTGTACACTTTAAAACAGTTAAAATGGGCCAGGTGCACTGGCTCACATCTGCAATCCTAGCACTTCCAAGCCTAGGATTGCTTGGGCTCAAGAGTTCAAGACCAGCCTGAGCAAGAGCGAGACCCCATCTCTACTAAAAACAGAAAAAACTGCAGGGAGTGGTGGCGCATGCCTGTAGTCCCAGCTACTCGGGAGGCTGAGGCAGGAGGATCGCTTGAGCCCAGGAGTTTGAGGTTGCAGTGAGCTAGGCTAACACCACTACATTCTAGCCCAGGAGACAGAGCGAGACCCTGTCTCAAAAAAAAAAAAAAACAAAACAACAGAAAACAAAACAGTAAAAACGGTAAATTTTATGTTATGTGTATTTTATCACAATAAAAAATATTTGGAGCAATAGAAAAAAAAATCAAACAGGTGGCAACTAGAATTGGCCCACAGGCTATATTTTACTAATCCCTAAACTAGACTTTCAAAAAGAAGCTCAACATACAAATGAAAGCTTAGTGTCAGACATAGGTATAAAATTAAAGGAGAGATACCAATCACACTAGTAGTACCACATTGCCATCTATCAGTCAGTGGAGGAGCTACTGAAAACTTAAGTGGTTTGACGAAAATTTTTTATAAGACTTTTTATTTTTCAACATCCTGATTTTTTAACATGTGCTGAACATTATATGAAAAAAAAAAGAGGGAGAAAAAGACGGTGATCTCCATATTCCATATGGCAAACAATTCAAGAATATTCAATAAATTATCATAGAATGATCTCATCATCTTCTTAGATGAAAATGAGTCAGCCAAGATAAAAGCTACATACCTAATGTATCTTACAAACAATTTCTAAATCTACAATTCAGCAACAAAGATAGAACAACAGCCATAAAGCTGCCCCCAAGTGGGAAATCCCAGACAATTTCCTATTCCTTACAAAGCACAAGCCTCCCATCTCCACCCTACCCCAGGCCCTTTAAACTACATCAAACTGTTATGGAGACCCAAAATTAGAGAGATCTTGTCAACAGCTCTTGATACATATTTTTTTTTTTTTTTTTTTTTTGAGACAGAGTCTCGCTGTGTTGCCCGGGCTAGAGTGCCATGGCGTCAGCCTAGCTCACGGCAACTTCAAACTCCTGGGTTCAAGCTATCCTCCTGCCTCAGCCTCCCAAGTAGCTGGACTACAGGCATGCACTACCATGCCTGGCTAATTTTTTTTCTATATATATTTGCAGCTGTCCAGCTAATTTCTTTCTATTTTTAGTAGAGATGGGGTCTCACTCATGCTCAGGCTGGTCTTAAACTCCTGAGCTCAAACGATCCGCCCGCCTCAGCCTCCCAGAGTGCTAGGATTACAGGAGTGAGCCACCGTGCCCGGCCTCTTGATACATATTTCATAAAATCCTCCTAACCAGGCCTCTTTAGGAATAGAAGACATAATCACCTCATTTTCCACCCTTCGAAATTGCAAACAACGTGATAAACCCTGCCCATTCTTTTTTATTAATACATCCCTACAACCTTCTATCACTAAACCCTTGTTTAAATCTTGTCTATATCTTGTCCGACCTGAGACAACATACTTCCCTGCTCACCACTTCCTACCTTAAACTTAATTCTTTTCCTCACATTAGTTAATTTTAACATTATCTATTTTAAACATTATAAGCTGGACTAAGACCAAAGAACAGGCTTTACAGTAAAAAAAAATGAATTATTTATGAATAGATTTGAAGGGAGGAAGCAACATCATAAATTACAGGATATATGTCCTGATGATATGATTTGTCAAAATCCATGTTAAACCTAACAAGGTAGACATGTTCTATCATGGCAGTTTGACCAGAAGTGTCAATTCGCATTGCTAAATGTAAAATATCATCTCTTATTGCTCCCATCAACAAATTTTATAGTGAATATATGCAAGATATTTTGGAAACAATGGGAAAAATGTAAAACGATTATGAGTAAGTAAATTAGTAAAGCAGCAAAACAAGAGTCAGAAAGCTTATTTTAAACAACAACAAATTTTTTTGTTGGGTTGGTTTTTACCTTAAATTTAGGAACAAATCTTGTAAACTCTTGGTGCCAATTGTTAAGTGTAGAAGCAGGTGAAATTATTAAGAAAGGTCCCCAAATGTTCTCTCTCTGTAACAGAAAAACTGGGTCAGCCAACTGTAGAAAAACTGAAAATATTTAATATTAATTAATAATTAATGACGAGCAGATTAAGAATAGGAAACACATTATAACAAGAGAAATAGTGCCTAGTTCCCAAATCTTCACGGTAAATAATAATATCCTATATAAATAATAACAACGTAAGCTAGGATATAGTTTGAGAAAAAAATACCAAGCAATTACTACCCTTTCTGGCCTCTTATAGGTCCTAATTTATGTCATTCACAAAGCATTTGTGACACACTTGCTTAAATGTATTGTTTTTTCTTATACTAGATCATAATAATTTTATCATTACTTGATATAGAGCTTTCGTTTTTTTCAGTGTTTTAATTTTCTTATTTAATGTCACAACACTCACTTTATGCTCACTTTACAGAAGAAGAAACTAAGCCTCAGAGAGTTAAAGCGAACTGACTGGAAAAGAGATTAAGTGAATTGCCCAAGTTTATGTTGCAAGTAAGGACAGAGTTCAGATGTGAATCAAGGTCTTCTAATTACCGTGTCCTTGCTACTACACTGGTGGTAATCAATACTGTGTGGGAGGGAGTTTATCAAACCACACATGCTCAAAATAGTCCTAGCCCTCTTGAAAACCAAGAAGTTATACTATACCATCCCCTTGTAAAAAGCCATGAGGGCAAGGATCAAATCCTACTGTCCTGGTATGCTACAGAGTGTAGGGAGCACAGTGTTTTGTAAGTAGCTAATTCTCAATAGAAAATGACCCTAAATTCTGGAAAGAAGAAGACAGAAAAACTGCATCTACCTACCTCAGCCAGATGGGCCAGAAGGGCAATGCTCTGTACTGTTTTACCAAGGCCCATTTCATCTGCAAGAATGCCATTAATACCCTGAAAAATAAAATACATGCTCAACATCTCATATGTTTTATCACATAAGGTTCAACCTACTGCCAAAAGTAACTATTCAGGATAAGAGATTCATTCAAACAAATGTGATTAGAAACCAGGCCCACTGGCTCACACCTGTAATCCTAGCACTTTGGGAGACTGAGGCGGGAGGATGGCTTGAGGCCAGGAGTTCTAGACCAGCCTGGGCAACATAGTAAAACATCATCTCTACAAAAAATTTAAAAATTAGCCAGGTGTGTTGGCACAAGCCTGTAGTCCTAGCTACTCAGGACGCTGAGGTAGTAGGATTGCTTGAGCCCAGGAGATTGAGATTACAATGAGCTATGATGATATTACTGTACTTTAGCCTGGGCAACAGAAGGAGACCCTGTCTCAAAAAAATAAAAAAAATAATAAATAATGTTTTTTAAAGGGCTGAAATATAAAACATTATCTTGTACTCACTTCACAATTACATTAAACTGATGATTTTAGGAAAGCAATAAATGGAGAGAATTAGTAAGGTAGCAAAAGTCAGAAGGCTAAAATTCACCTGTTCATAGAGATTGGCCAACCAATTCATGCCTTTCAGCTGATAACCTTTCAATTTGCCATTAAAAATTGTGGGCTGTGGAATATCCTCACCAGCCCGGATAGATGGATTTGCTAGGCTATAACTCTCCCCAAACCCAGTGCCAGACTTGTTTGCGGCCCGTAGGGCAGCTGCTCGACTTTCTTTTGCATCTTCATCAAATGACCTTGTCTGGAAAATTTTAAAAAGTAGAAGAAAAATATAAGAGGAAAAAATATTAAATGCAAATAAAATTCACAATAACAATGTATCTATCCTGTGTTAAGAAAAATAACTGGAACAAAATTTCTGACAAAATAATCTGATAACATAATGTAACATGATATATATAAAACTTTATAATAGAGCATATTACTCATTTTTTAATTAATATAACAATTACATTAGGAATATAATGTTTTTGATGAACATCCACTACGCCATATTACAACATTATTAGCTTCAAGGAATTTGTTAAAGATTTGACATAAAATTTGTTTGGTTAGGGATGGTTGGGGGAAGGTTGTTCTGTGTCTATCATTGACTTGGACCCTGTCAAAGTTAAATAGAGTCTCCTATGCAGAAAATTGCATTTTCTTTACTCAGTTCAACCTAACTGCAATTTCACGCTGATTTTATTAAACATCACTATATCATGAATAACACAGAGCAAGTTATCACTAAAGTGAAAGAAAATAATAACTTAGCAGTTTTTTCCAAGTATGATACAGCTCTCTCAATAAGCCAAGAGTATGGTGGTCTTTTTCACTAAATAACCACAATACATTACATACTATATTATCCCTGATTAATCAAGAGGAAAAAAAATACACAAACTATTCTAACTTTAAATCAACACACTCCTAAAGCTTAGGCAAGTGAATGCCAGTTTTTCTGCCTTTCCTCAAGTATTCCTACTACTCTAAAGCAAACAGAAATGCAGCCCCCAGGACTCTATATACATGGTCACACACATACACAAGCTGGCCAGTGTCTTTATTATAATTGAAAATGTGACTAAGACTAAAGGAAGACCACCTAAGTAAAGGATTGTGAGTTATTTCCAGGGCCAATTACATGGTACCTTTTCATTTTTAAGACTTACCTGAGCTTGGTGAATATGGTAAGCATTTTCAGCATTCTTCAGGGCTTGGGCTTTGAAATGGTTACTATCTGAAAAGGAAAACTTGTAGATTATCATACTTCATCAATTAATCTCCTTCAAAGATGCAATTCACACAACATGTGTGGACCACTAATTCCCTCATTCCACTGATCCCTAAGCTAACACAACGTGGGGGAAGAGAAAGGCTAAATTCTTAGAGATAAAGAGCTAGAAGTGCCATGGAGGCAGAGGGCTGCCATGGTCTTCAGTAGCCAAAGCTAGCTCACAAAAACCACCTGAGGTCCACTATCTCTCAGCCCTGGCGTTTCTTCTATGACTTGATGTCAACTGGCAGGAAAAGCAAGACACTGAGGATTCAAATTTTCATTATGTTTATGCTGGGTGAAACTATCTAAACAGAAGACAGACAGACATGTAACTCCCAGGATACTCTAAAACACTTTCACTCTCTTTTATTTCTAGCTCAACATGATCTGAATCACTATTCTCTGTGAAATTCCTTTCAAACTTCACCCCAATTCCTTCCTCCCCTTTCAGTCACGAAAATACCAAAACTGAACAGTTTCTTTCTCATGCCTGTGTAAGCAAGAATCTTGTTATACAAAAGATTATTTTTCTCTGCTCAAACACGTTCACTGAATTCACATCAACACCTTTTATTTCTACCAACAAATCACAACAAATAAAATTTATTTCCAAATTTGCAAGATCACATAACCATACTCTTTCCTTTTTAAAAATTCTTTAATAAGTTATTTTATAGGCTTGTTTTATAGAAACACACACTTTCCTTTCTCCAATACAATAAACCCCCCTTTTCTGATCAATATTACCAATGAAACAAGACAATACTTACAAGAATTAATAATGTATGTAATCTAATATTTGAAAAATCAGGGTACTCACTTCCTCTAACTCCTGACTCAGGACTCACCATAATCCTCCTGTGTGATGTTAACTACCACTCCTCCACCAATGTCAATTTGTCTCTGGGTAGAACTGTCTTCCAGTTTCCTTAGGATTTCTTCCTGGATACCATCATGACCGATGTCTCGTTTGCGACTCATGAAATGGGCATACAATTCTGTCTGGGTGATTAAGAAGTTGAGTTTTCGCTGTTGCCTTTTCGCCTAAAGGGGGAAAAAGTTGAAAATGAAAACAGAGATCAATATAATAAATCATCAATTATATTGAAGAAGTCAACAGAGTCACCAAACCTTTATATAGTTTCCATACAATTTCTTTATAAATCCTTTACTTTTATAAAGGTAAAAATTGCTAATGAACAATTTTATTTTAGTAAAGTCAGTGGCACTAAAAGCAATGAATAACTTTCATTCATAGTATAATCATAACCTGCGTTTTGCTCTCCTTTACACTATGAATTTTTTCTCCATTACTTCCTCGCTATACTACTTTTATATTGTGGCACTGAGACAGCAACTAAATTCAAACAACATATTCTGTTTTATAACCTTGGTGGTAGATACATGTGTATAGCCTTATTATTTTTAAAAAGGTAAACATGTCAAAAACTCTTTAGCTATCACCGAAAGTCAAAATAAGTGGCAAACAGCTATACATTATATAAGTATTTCAATACAACAGCATATGAGACTAAGAAGCCAAAGGAAGAAAACACTCCCCGCAAAACAATCTACAGTGCATCTGTGATTATAACAGCTACAAAATATGAATAAAGACTGATTATGTGTGTGCACTTTTTTTTAATGTGAGTTAAAACTGCCTCTGAAATAACCAGGTAAGAAAAATAATCACTGTGTCAATAAATAAAATTATTCTTAAGATAAACAATAAAATGAATGAACAAAATAATCCAAAAAGCCAAATTATATGGAATATAGCACATTCTATAAATACGAAGTTAAAGTCATTGTTTTGTATAACTATTTTAGAATAAAATCCTTATGAAGTATACTTGATTTATCCTTCTACCTCCCCACAAGAAAAATAATAAAATAAGGAACACAGCAAAAAAAGACAAAAGTCCAAAAGTGTATTTTACAAACCGGTATGCTACATAAAATTACACTTTCTCTTTAAGGCTTTATAGCATTTGAGCCAGATTCTAATTAGAAGAAAATCTGAGATAGAACGAGAGAAAATTAAAGTTTTTCTCTTTTTGTTTCTTTAAACATGTAATGTGACATATCAAGAAGTTTTTCTCTTAATGTTCATGAGTTAAAGCTAAAGTGCTATCAAGAAAAACTTTCTAAAGTAAAACAATTAAGAAAATGAATAACACCTTAAAGTAGTTAACTGCCACGTGTTTAAATGAGCAATGTAAATTTTTTTTTTAAGAGATGGGGTCTTGCTCTTGCTCAGGCTGGTCTTAAACTCCTGAGCTAAAGCAATCCTCTCACCTTGGCCTCCCAGAGTGCTAGGATTACAGGTGTGAGCCACCGTACCCAGTCTGACCAATGTAAATTAAGGGAACAATAAAAATACAGCAGAGTTTTATTTCTTTTTTTTTTTTTGAGAGAGTCTCACTCTGTCACCTGGGCTAGCGTGCCATGGCATCAGCCTAGCTCACAGCAATCTCAAACTCCTGAGCTCAAGCAATCCTCCTGCCTCAGCCTCCTGACTAGTTGGGATTATAGGTGCGTGCCACCATGCCCAGCTAATTTTTTTGTTTCTATTTCTGTACAGCTAATTTTTTCTATTTTTAGTACAGACAGGGTCTGACTCTTGCTCAGGCTGATCTTGAACTCCTGAGCTCAAGCTATCCTCCCACCTCGGCCTCCCAGAGTGCTAGGATTACAGATGTGAGCCACTATGTCCAGCCAGCAAAGTTTTATTTCAAAAGTTAAAAGAAAGACACATAAATCAGCATAACCACAGATGAAATTCCTATCAATCAGCTATCAACAAAATTGAGAGAATCTAGGTCTCACAAATCTAGATTATAAGGTAAGCCACTTAAAAATTTAAAATTCTCGGGGGGGTGGGGAGAAAAAAAAAAAAAAGATGAAATTTTCAAATGCCTCTAAACTCAGTGAGTTAAGTAGTCCCAACACCATCAAATGTGTACACTAACTCGGTAATACATTCATCTTATGTGCAAAGATACAAGTTACTCAAGGGACTTAAGAGAACTGAGCAAAATCCATATTTATCCTCAAAGCCATGATAAAGAAGGGAAGATCAAGAGTTTAGAAGAGGCTCCAAAGCTGTACTTTGACAAAAGTTACTACCTACATCTGAAAGAAAACATCATCCAAACCACTGATTCCCTTCTTTCTTTAAACTTCCACTTTCCTTCCATTTTTCTTAACTGTTTTACAAACGGCAACATAATGACTTTGCCCCCTTGTTCTCTCCTCTTGCTTCCCTCAACAATATATACAGCCTAGATCAGCTGACATCAGGTTTAGCAATAGTAGCGGCTACAAATTAAAACAGTAAAGTAGGTGGGGGGGTGGATCTCAGAAAACTAGTCTAATCATCCACTGTCCCTATCTGGCTCTAAATTTGGGATCTAGCCCTTAATACCCAACAAATCAAAACTCCAGGCAAAGCGTGGCAGCTCAAGCCTGTAATTCTAGCGCTCTGGGAGGCCAAGGCAGGCGACTGCTTGAGCTCCAGAGTTTGAGACCAGCCTGAGCAAGAGTGAGACCCTGTCTCTACTAAAAATAGAAAACAAAATGCTGGACAACTAAAAATACAAAAAATTAGCTGGGCGTGGTGGTGTGCACCTGTAGTCCCAGCTACTTGGGAGAATGAGGCAGGAGGATCACTTGAGCCCAGGAGTTTGAAGTTGCTGTGAGCGAGGTTGATGCCACAGCACTCTAGCCCAGGCAACAGAGCAAGACTTTGTCACAAAAAACAAATCAAAACTATAGCCAGCATCTGGAAACAAGCCAAGATGAACTATAAGATGCTTTCTTTTTCTTTTACTCATGTGTTTTTGCTGAAGAATAAGGCTGCAGAGAATAGAGGAAGATAGTATAGAAGAAAAGAGGCAAAGGTCAGCAGGAGGGCCTTCCCAAAAGAATAAAAACAAAATTAGTTTAATGGACTAAAATCTCTACCTTCGAGGTAAGCCTAAAAATTTTTTGACAGTGTCATTGGTTAGATGTACTATCTATCTATCTATCTATCTACCTATTTATTTATTTTAGACAAGAGTCTCACTCTGTTGCTCAGGCTAGAGTGCCGTGGCGTCATCCTAGCTCACAGCAATCTCAAATTCCTGGGCTCAAGCGATCCTACTGCTTCAGCCTCCCGAGTATGCTGGGACTACAGGGATGCGCCACCATATCCAGCTAATTTTTTCTATATATATGTATTTAGTTGTCCAGCTAATTTCTTTCTATTTATAGTAGAAAAAGAGCGGGGTCTCGCTCTTATTTAGGCTGGTCTCGAACTCCTGAGCTCAAACGATCCACCCGCTTCGGCCTCCCAGAGTGCTAGGATTACAGGCGTGAGCCACCGCGCCTGACCTACAATTTTCAAATTGCAAGCCAGTCACTTGATGTGGCTGTAGTAATTAGGGTTTTCAAAATTTTATGTTTTTGCCTTACCTCCCGCATTTCCTCATCCAACTTCCGCTGTTCCAAAGCTTCCTTTTCTGCACGTTTGCGGTGTTCCTTCTCTACCTTCTCATATTTCTTCCAGTATAGAAGCATTTCCTTAGTGAGACGGCGGGCACGAGGCAAGGTCTCCTTACAGTTTTTCTGGGCCTGCAAGGCAGCTCGACGCACTTCCTTCATGCACTGGTGGGCAAGCTGCAAACAACATCATCATCACAATAGGGCAGACCCAATGTCAGAGGATGGTTCTCCATGGACTACATCATTTCTTAATCTGTTTGGTACAAGTAGCAATCCTATGGCCACATCTCTTTCTCTCCCAACTTGATTAATGTCCCTGTATAGCAATATGACCCAGACCCTGCAGTATTATCAGGTATACGAAATCTATTCACATCTATCACTTCAGAAGATGAAACAAAGTATAATGATTAAGAAGGTCCCAAGATGTGATAGGAAGTTACAAAGCGTTATCACACACATTAATGATAATAGTCATCACCACTTATTATATGTTCAGCACCTTTTTAACATATATTAAACTAATTTATTCCTCACAGAAACCCTATGAAGTTGGTATTATCATAATCCTCATTTTATAAATGAGAAAAGAGGTTGATTAACTAGTGCAGGGAAACACAACTAGTAACTTTATCTCCTCTGATCCTCAAAATAACTCTTAAAGGAAATTGTATTAGTTCCCTCTAAGGGAAGAAATTCACAGCATCATTTCTTAGAGAGGAATAGATATTCCAGCAAAACATGAAATGGAAAATTTAAAACTACAATTTTACCTTCCGGCTATTGGTGAGAAACAGGTTACGAGCTGAAGCTTTCTGCTTGTTGGCCTAAAATATTTAAAATAATATTTCATTTAGGATTAATTTTTGAAATAACATTATGTAGACTGACATTGTCTTTTATTCAGTTCCTACAGGGTAGAAAAATAAAATGTCAAAATAAAAAACAAAAGAAAATGTCAAGCTAGGCATATACGTAAGATAAAAGTCATCCAGATGTACTATCTCAGCATTATACATAGGCTCCTAAAGAAGCATTAAGAAGAATAAGCTAGTATTTCAGCTGCCTTAAATAGAACCTTTTGTATATTTCTGGAAAGAATTTAAGTTATATATAAGGCTTTAAGTGGATTGGAAAACGTGACATACCCAAACCTTAGCATCATCCTGATTAAAACATGTTGTTTTCCAGGCCAATCTACAAAGCTGAGAGAACAGGGCACTCAGATACAGGAATCATTACGAGAAAGGTAAAATAGTCTCCCAGGGTGTGATTCTAGGCCCATCTCCAGCCAGGGCCTCCTGTCACTATTAATCAATTTCTGCCACCACTTAAGCTTCAGCTCCAATAAAAAATTCAAAGGCAGACCTAACACAAGAGGACCCAGCAGCCTACAACCCACTCTCCAGCTATTTGTGTCTTCCACTCGAGCTTAAAAAAAAAAAAAAAAAAAAAGGTCAATAAAGAAATCTGGCTTCCCATGATGGCTATCTGACATGGGAGAAGACACAGAAGAGGTGGAGTAGAATGGCTCTCTATTAAAGAGCCACCTTCCTGACGCTGAAGAAACAAGAGATTCAAAGTTACACAGAGGGTGTGAAAGCCATTTCTATAATGTTTCCATCTCAGACTGTCTGCTTAGGTAAACCTTTGAGACTATCAAAAATTTCCTTGAATTCTTAAGTAGCTATTGTCACTTTAAAGCCACGAACCGTAAATATTCGTATTGGAAAGTCAGTTCTTACCATTGAAAAGGCATCATTAGAAGCCTCTTCATCAGGTACTAAACAGGTTTTCCCATAACTTTACCATCAAGAACGCTCATACATAAACTATCTCTCCAGAAATACTTCTTAACTGCTATGGAAAAAAACTTCAATTTTACAGTATAGCAAACTACCACTACACCAAGGGGCCAAAGATAATATCATCAATATTAGGACAGATACACCATATGTCATCAGATGCAGTATATCTAGAAGGACAGACACATCACTCCTGTGGTAATCCTGCCAAAAATGCATAGTCCAAATCTAAGCATGATGAAATATCAGACAAACCCAAATTTAGAAACATTCTATGAAATAACAGGCATGATGCTATTCAAAGATAACAATGTATAAAAGACAAAGGCTGAGCAACTATTTCAGATTAAACAAGATTAAAGAGACTGGACAAATACATGCAACATGTAGTTCCAGGCTGGATCCTGGATTGAATCAGAAGGAAAAAAAGCTATAAGGGACATTATTGAGACAACTGATGAAATTTTACTATGAACTACGGATCAGATAACGGTATTATGTCACTGTTAAATTCCTAATCTTTACAACTGCACTATGCTTTGTATATGAGAGAACATCCTTTTCCTTAGGAAATACACACTCAAATACTAGGAGTAAGTGTAGCACAAAGTCTCTAACTCTAAAAATGGTTGAGGAAAAAAAATGTATGCATGTATATAACAAAAGTTAATGAGGGCTGGGCACGGTGGCACCTGCCTATAATCCTAGCACTTTGGGAGGCCAAGATGGGAGGATTGCTTGAGGTCAGGAGTTCAAGACCAGCCTGAGCAAGAGCGAGACACCACCTCTATCAAAAATATTAATACAAAAATTAGGCAGGTATGGTGGCATGTGCCTGTAGTCCCAGCTACTCAGGAGGCTGAGGCAGGAGGATGACTTGAGCCCAGGATTTTGAGGTCGCAGTGAGCTATATATGACAATGCCACCGTACTCCTGCCAGGGTGACAAAGTAAGACTTTGTCTCCAAAACAAAAAAAGTTAATGAGGCAACCATTTGCTAAATATGAGTAAAGTATATATGGCATATCCTTGCCATATATTTAGAATTTTTTTATTTTGAATTTTTTTTTAGGAAATAAGATCTTGCTATGTTACCTAGGCTGTACTCAAACTCCTGGACTCAAGCAATCCTTCTGCCTCAGTCTGCTGAATAGCTGGGACTACAAGTGTGTACCACTGTGGCACGCTTAAACTAACTTTAGACTTACAGAAAAATTGCAAACACAGTACAGAGCTTTTATAAATCTCCTCTTGCTTTCCTGATTTCAACATCTTACACTAACCACAGTATAATTATTAAGAAAAAGAAATTAACATTGGTACAATATTATTAACTAAAGGTCTTATTTGACCATCAACAATTTTTCCACTGACATTCTTTTACTGTTCCAGAATCTTAGGCAGGATACCACGTTGCATTTGGCTGGTTTTCTTCTTAGTCTCTTCAGATCTATAATATTTCTTCAATCTTTCTCTTTCATATCCTCGACACTTTTGAAGAGTATCACTCAGTTATTCTGTAGAATATCTCCCAATTGGGGATTTTCTGGTATTTTCTCATGATGGAATAAGGTTATACATTTTTGGCAAGAGTACCAGAGAAATGATGTGTCCTCAGTGCATCGCATCAAAGAGTTAATGACATTAAAATTTATATCAGTGATGCTTACTTTGATCACTTGGTTAAGGTGCTTTCTGTCAATTTTCACCACTATCATTACTATCTTTTCTTTTGTGCTAATACATATGCTGGAGTAAATGCTTTGAGTCTATGCAAATCCTGTTTCTCCTCTAACTTTTGCCCTCTAATTTTAGCATTCATCAGTGGATCTGGTCTCCAACACTTATTACTTGGTGTTTGCCTAATGATGATTCTCTACGTCCCTCTTTTCTTCTACATTTGTTAATTGGAATTCTACTGTAAAAACAAGATGTTCTTCTACCTCACCTATTTACTTATTCAATTATTTATTTAAAACAGTATGGATTCATGAATATTTCTTTTATTCTAAAGGCTGAAGTCCAATACTATCATTATTTTTTTGTTGCTCAAATTATTCTAGCTTTGGCCATTAGGAACTCCTTCAAGTTGGCCTCTGTGTTCCTTTGACAATCCCCTATCTTTATTTGAGCACTTCTTTACTTTCTGACACCACAAGATGTTTCACGCTAATCTTATATTTTTCCTATACATTGGTAGCATAAACTATTTATCCAGTTCCTTTCACTGGTGAATAAAGAGTTTTTGGAAACCAAGATCTAGGCAAAAACATCCTCATGGTTTCTGGGGTATCACTGCTTCCAGGCCCTTACACTCCTCAAACTCTATAGGCACTCATTACCATACCCAGCTAATTGTTTTATCTTTTGTAGAAACAGGGTCTTACTAAATTGTTCAGGCTGGTCTTGAACTCCTGGCCTTGAGTGATCCTCTGTCTCAGCCTCCCAAAGTGTTAGGACTACAGGCATGAGCTACTACACCCAACTGATATGCACTTTTTACAACTTCAAGACTGTGGCAACCCTGCATCAGGCAAGTCTATTGGTGCCATTTTTCCAACAGCATGTGCTCACTTAGTGTCTCTGTGTCAGCCTTGTTAGCAACAAGGTATTTTTTAATTAAAATATATATATTGATTTTGTAGACATAATGCTGCTGTACACTTAATAGACCGCATTATAGTGTAAACATAACTTTATATGCACTAGGAAACCAATAAAATTTGTGTGACTCACTTTATTGTAATGGTCTGGAACTGAACCTGCAATATATCTGGAGCATGCTTATACAGAAAGACTCCCTCCTCGTTCCTATGACCCTGTTCCCATTTTTTCCCATTCTTTTTTTAATCCTTTTCCAATCACTTTAATTTTTAAGTTAATCTTCTTAAATTTCTTTGCATGAATAAGCAGATATTTTATGTATTTTCTTATATTCCCTTTTTTCTTACATGAAGGATAACATAAATCCTAATTTATGCTTTGCTTTTTTTCACTGAACAGTATATCCTAGAAATTAATCCATGTCAGTTCAAAGAGTCTTTCTTCTTTTTAACAGCTGCATAACACTCTACTGTGTAGCTTAGCTTTAAAGCATAGTTTCATTCAAGCACTCTCTCACGCATTAGCATTTAGGTTGTTTCCATTCTTTTGCAATTACGAATAATGTTACAATGAATAGCCTTATGTACATGTATTTTTATACTCTTGGAGGTTTATTTTCAGGGTAGATTCATAGAATCGGGAGTGTTGAGTCAAAAGCTAAGCGCATGTGTTTATGAGACGGTATGGCCAAGTTTCCAACCAGCAATGTACGAGAGTGCCTGTTCCCCCACAGCCTCTTTGACAGAACACGTTGATGCATTTTTAAATTTTTGCCAGTTTTACAGGTGACAAAGGGTATCTAGGTGTTATTTTAATTTGTGGTACATCAATTAAAGACTCTGAACCTTTTTCCTATGTTTCAAGGCCATTTTTAGAACTTTCTTTGTGAATTGTCTATTCCTATCTTTTTTCCATCGGCCTACTGAATATGTGATCCTTTGTCCCTTCATTTTTAAGGGTTCTTTATATATTAATATTAGATAATAGTCCTTTGACTGTGGCATCCAATGTGAATAATTTCTCCCAATTTACATTATCTTTTGATTTTTTTGTTGTGAAAAAATTCATTTTTATATAGTCAAATCTATCAATATTTTCTTTTATTTCTGCTAGACACTGAGTCATAATTAGAAACTCTTTTCTTATACAAAGTTTACATGGGAATGCAATCACATTTTTTTCTAGTATTTTTATGGTTTCATATTTTTTTTACATTGAGATCCCTAAACCATATGGAGTATATGTGTGAGATACAGATCTAATTTTATCTTTTTCCAAAAAACATTCCAAAGAATGTTTTTTCCTAATTGCTACCCAGTTTTCCAAGCACCACTCCACCAGTTTATGCTACAGGTCTAATTTCCTTATTCATCTGTCAGTACCACATTTTTTAATTGTAGAGGTTTTTGGGTTTTTTTTGGTGTGTGTTTTTTTGAGACAAGGTCTCACCCAGGCTGAAGGGCAGTGGCGTGATCATAGCTCACTGTATCCTTGTACTCTGGATTCAAGTCATCCTCCCACCTTGGCCTCTCTGAAAGTGTTGGGATTACAGGAGTGAGCCACTATGCACAAACTGTAGTATGTTTTAATGTTTGGTAGGGCTGTTTCAATTCTTCCCTAGCTACTCTTGCATACTGACTTTATCCATATGGACTTCAGTATCAACTTGTCTAAATTCATAAAATATCATGATTATGAAATATCTAATTTATAGTGAAATATCTTGCTCATATCAGCATTAAATGCAATTCATCATTAAGGGTATGATACAAAACATTGGTGAATCTTAGTAAAGGGTACACGAACGTTCCATACACTATTATTGCAACTTTTAATCTTGAAATTGTATCAAAATGAAATGCTATCAAAACCAAACAAAAAGAGTAAAAAGAATGTTTATACATGCTTCTTTTAAATCATTCACATTTATTTCTAGTGCCTGTAATTATTTGCAACTTTCAAGTGTTTATAAATTTTGTAAGAAACATATCATCTCCTTTTAATTTTAGTTTTCTCTATTATCACCTATCAATTTGCTGTCAAATCTCTACTGCTATTTTTAAGAAAACTACATTCCTTCCTCTAAGAGGTTTCCTTCCATTTTTTTGGCCAAGGAGCATCTTGTGAATTCTGATCAAATTCTAGAAAAAACAGTTAATAAACCAAGAGTATTACTCAAAATTCTCTTAATTCCAACAGATTAGTTTCCTTTCTAAATCCCTATTTGTATAGGTGTCTAGTTATCACAGCTCCTCCTTAGAGGATAAGGAGAGAAAATACTATCCACATCCCCCTCTACTAAAGCCATTCACTTACCTTTGGGAGTTCCTTTTTCACAATGCTGAGCCATACTTTCCTGCGACGAGCATTAAGCTGCTCAATGGATAAGTGCTTTTTCTTGATGCCAGGGGGAGGTGCATCATGAGAAAACTTGGCAAAGACTTTGGTCTGGTGGTGATGTCGACGAGGGGATTCTTCAGAGGAAAGTTCTTCATCTCTTCTTCTTTTTTTCTTCACTTTTTTCAACTTGGCTGCAAAGAAAACAGATGCTAACAAGGTTGTATTTCTCCCCTACCACAGGTGATAGTCACAAAGCAACTTTATCATTTTTAGAAAATTCAAGATTCTTTCCTTATTCCACCTGAGACTGGCAACATTTATCCCTGTATCTAATCAGGCCCATGAATATTCCAAGAGGAAGATCTCGCCAACCTAGAAAAGCACAGTGGACACTTCCTCTGTTTACATGAAAGAGAAATATAGAATAAAACCTGAGAACCCAATTTCTTTTTAACTCAATAGTAGGAAAGGAGGTTTATGAAGTACCACGGGCTCAAGTGATAGTCACAAGATTAACATGTAATCAACTACTGTGTATCTAAAGCTTTAGAGCCAGTCAGGTGCTCCCGCTACCCTATACCATTTCTTACCCTCTAATCCTACCTGGTTTTTAACAAAGCATTAATAATTCTAAAGATAATCTCTATTTTGCTGTGCTTTTTTTTTTTATTTCAGCGTATTATGGGCGTACAGATGTTTAGGTTACATATGTTGCCCTTGCCCTTCCTTCCCCCTTGCTCGGTTTTTTTGTAACTGTTTTAAATTGATTAATTTGTACTGTACAAAAACAAAAATCTGGCCGGGCGTGGAGGCTCATGTCTATAATCCCAGCACTCTGGGAGGCTGAGGCGAGAGGACTGCTTGAGCTCAGGACTTCGAGACCAGCATGAGCAAGAGTGAGACCCCATCTCTACTAAAAATAGAAAAATTAGCCAGGCGTCATGGTATGTGCCTCTAGTCCCAGCTACTCAGGAGACTGAGGCAGGAGGATCGCTTGAGCCTAGGGTTTGGAGGCTACAGTGAGGTACGACGATGCCACTGCACTCTACCCAGGGCAACAGAGTGAGACTCTTGTCTCAAAAAAAAAAAAAAATCCTGGTGAAAAGGTTGCTTGTAAAAAAAATAAAAAATAACAATAAAACATAGTCATAAGAAAGAAATCTTATTTCTGTCTGGTGGCTATATAAAGTGGCTTAAAAAAGTATTAATTGATATGACACTAAGACTTGCAGGAGAAAAATCATACATGGAACAAAAACTTAATTTGGGTTGGTGGGAAGGCATGGAGGAAGAAAAAACACAGAGATAAACAATGAGCAAGTGGGAAAAAGTGAAGAAGACCAAAAAGTGCCTTTCTGAGTAAAGTCCATATTTTCAGAGGAATAAAATCTGCCTTACATAGATAGTTCAAAATTTTCCCATCCTGTTTTCTTCCTGATTTCCAGCTGCTCTGAACTCAGCAAGAGAGGAAAGGACATTTCCTGGCAAGTATGCAAACAAACACCACACACGATCATCAGGAGGTGATCTATTTTAAATCACCTCAAACAGCAGCAATTATAACGTATTCCTAACACGTTGAGTTACTTTTCATACTTTCCCATGCATAACCAATTTTCTCCTATCTCAGAACATTTTCAACATTTGCAGAACATGTAGAAGAAAAAAGGAATAAAATAATTTGCTGAAACATTTAGCTAGGAATCTGTGGTTCTTAAGTCTTCCCAATTCTAGAAAAGACCATAACCCAAATATGAAATGAGGTTAATAATACAGTCAGCCCTCCATATCCGTGGGTTCTGCATCCATGTATTTAACCAACAGAGGATGAGAAATATTTGGAGGAAAAAAATGAATGGTTGTATCTGTACTAAATATGCACAGACTTTTGTCATTATTCTCTGAACAATACAGTATAACACTAGCATTCTGGGAGGCTGAGGCGGGTGGATTGCTCGAGGTCAGGAGTTCGAGACCAGCCTGAGCAAGAGTGAGACCCCGTCTCTACACAAAATAGAAAGAAATTAGCCAGACAACTAAAATTATACAGAAAAAATTAGCCGGGCATGGTAGTGCATGCCTGTAGTCCCAGCTACTTGGGAGGCTGAGGCAGAAGGATTGCTTGAGCCCAGGAGTTTGAGGTTGCTGTGAGCTACGATGATGCCACGGCACTCTAGCCCAGGCAACAGAGTAAGACTCTGTCTCAAA